>CM022297.1:11355562-11619563 GCA_011799875.1 Thinopyrum elongatum | reverse complement strand
TTCATTTTTCCCAAAGTACCTTGACTGTGGGACTTCTCGTCCCTTGGCGATTAGCTGGCGCTTAAAGCGCTTCTGCAAGTGGTTCCTCTGGCATGATGAAATCTTCAATCGCCGAGGCTCACATCACCTCGGGATAGTGGTAGATATTAACTATCCTCCGAGCCACGTTTGCCATGCCTGGTCTCGTCAGGGTTACTTGCCCTGCCTCCTCCAGTCATCCTGTTCGTATGTTGGTTCGACGGGGGCTTCGGGGTCTTTGGCGTTTCTCGAGTGTTATTTCTCCGGTGCCGGTATTTCTGTCTTTTTCGCGACGCAATTTTGAGCGGCGCCGCTGACATTGACGCTTTGGTGGTGCGTCGGCAGGCTTATCCTCAACCGGATCCTTCCTGCGTCACCGTCATCCTCTTCGAGTGTATCCACCATATATACGTCGTATGTGGAAGTGGCCGTCCAACGTCGGTAACGGCGGGTCTTGGCCTTGTTTGTCTCCGGCATCGTCGTCCGTACCATCGATGTCTTCGGAGGCGTAATCGAGCATGTCGGTTAAATCCTCGACAGTGGCTATCAGTGGGTGGTGGGTGGGACGTAAAATTCCCCGCTCTCAGCCCCTAGTCCGAGATGGGCGTAGTTCGAGTGATTTCTCTGTGATGGCAGGGGTCGCATTAGGTCCAGAGCCTCATTTAAAGCGAGGTTTGGACGGGGACGCGGAGTCCGTGGAGCTAGGCGGGGAGAAGCCTCCTAGACGTGCTCACTTGGAGTGGACCTCGAGAGTTCGGAGATAGTATTCGGGGCGAGTCTGGCTTTCCAATGGTAGGGGAATCCGGTTTGACTCCGGACTTGCCAATGACACAGTCCCCTCTCGATCTGCGGTAGTAGGTCCATAATTGCAGAGAGTCCGGTGGGCTCCAAACTCCCATCTTTGGACCTGGTAGTTTGCTCTCGGATCTAAGGCCAAACGGTGGTCGAGGTCGCGAACCCTTCGAAGATCAAGTCTCCTCGGATATCAGCAACATAATTCAGGCTCCCGAATCTGATCTGATGACCGGGGGCGTAACTGTCGATCTGCTCAAGGCAACCACTCTGAATCGGCGCGCAAAGCGAAGCCGCCGAATACAAAAAGTTGACCGGGGGGAGAAGTCTCCCCGAAACAGCATCGTTGTTGGCGATCAAACGAGCCATCGTCCTTCTGGCGACAACACAGTGGAACTCTCAATGAAAGCAACCAATGTCGGTGTCAAAACCGGCCGATCTCGGTGGGGGTCCCGAACTGTGCGTCTGAGGATCAAAGGTAACAGGAGACGGGGACACGATGTTTACCCAGGTTCGGGCCCTCTTAATGGAGGTAATACCCTACTTCCTGCTTGATTGACTTTGATGATTATAGGGGTTACAGAGTTGATCTACCTCAAGATCGTAATGGCTAAACCCTAGATGTCTAGCCTGTATGATTGTGATACGCTAACGGACTAAACCATCAGTTTATATAGACACAGGAGGGGCCTAGGGTAATACAGAGTCGGTTTACAGAGAAAGGAAACTACACATCCGGATGCCAAGCTTGCCATCCACGCAAAGGAAGTCCCATCCGACACGGGGAAAGCCTTCTATCTTGTATCTTCACGGCCCATTAGTCCGGCTCATGTCACACAGTCGGATGCCCGAGGACCCCCTAATCCAAACTCCCACTCTACTTTGTTGTTGCAAGTTTTACGTGGCTGCTATGGGCCTCTACCAAGAACCGTTCTTACCTACGGCAAAAACCACAACGGTGATTCATCTTTTGCTGTACCGGCGGCAGTCAAATTCGATTCAACTAAAGTAGGAGAAACAGACACCCGTCAGCCACCTTTATGCAAAACTAGTTGCATGTCTGCCGGTGGAACCGGTCTCATGTGCGTGGACATGTAAGGTTGGTCCGGGCCCTTCACTTACAATGCCACCAATTCAAAATAAGACGTTGGTGGTAAACAGTTATGACCATCACCCCGCCCACAACTATTTGAGTTCTACTCGTGTATATCTCTACGCATAGACCTGGCTCGTGCCACTGTTGGGAAACGTTGCATGGAAAACAAAAAAATCTACGCACATGCAAGATCTATCCATGGAGATCATAGCAATGAGAGGGGGATAGTGTGTCTACGTACCCTCGTAGACCGTAAGAGAACGGTTTAGTAACCCGGTTAATGTAGTCGACTTCTTCGTGATCCAACCGATCAAGTACCGAATGTACGGCACCTCCGCGTTCAGCACACGTTCCTCGTGACGTCCACGCCTTCTTGACCCAGCAAGACAGCGAGGTAGTGGATGAGTTCCGGCACACAACGGCGTGGTGACGGTGATGGTGATGCTATTCTGCAGGGCTTCACCAAGCACTACGAAAATATAACTGGGAGTAAACGGTGGAGGGGCGCCCCACACAGCAAACAATTGTCGTGGTTGTGCTAGGCGCCCCCTCCCCATATATATAGGTGGGGGAGGAGGAGCAGCCAGGAGGCATAAGGGGAGAGGGAAGGAAGGGGAGGCCGAATCCCCCCCCCCCCCCCCCCCCCTTCCTTTATCCCACTTGTCGGCTGCCATAGGAGGTGCGCCAGCCCCTTGTGGGGTGGTGTGCTCCCCTCTAATGGCCCAATAGCCCATTACCCTTTCGGGGTGTCCGGTACCCCCTCCGATATTCCGATGACTACCCGGTACACTCCGATACACTTCCGGTGTCCGAATGCCATCGTCCTATATATCAATATTTACCTCTCGGCCATCATGTGCAAGAACAATTAAGTATGGTTGGTTAGATGACTATGATGATGATGAGTATGACTTGTTATTATGATAACTAGTAAAAGTTGTATGATGATGATGATGAGTACGACTTGTTATTATACCAATGATGAGTTATTTTTTATTATTATGATGCATGATGCTAAGTTTTATATGATCATGATGGTTATATATATAATATATAAAATATAGGGAAAATAAAAAATTTTGTTAATAATATTAGATTATATTTGATTAGATTAATGTTGATTAGGTGGAAGTGGTAGACAGTATGCTTTTTATCTTGAATAGTATTTACTGTTCACTAGGTAGGGCACTATTCACAATAATGCTCTACTATTCAATACACTATTTGGAAAAGTATTTTACTATTCACTGCAATATTTAATTCATTCAATTATCTGCACGTTCTAATTGATTATATCTTTGATGTCAGGATCTATTATGGGCTGGCGAGGCCGACAATTCGTCCGACGTTGTGCGCAGAGGTGTAAAATCCTTCCTCAGTACTCACCATATTTTTCATTATGTTATATCAATGTAGCTAGTTACGTTCACTGTAGTTTTAATTGCAAATTTATGGGGTAAATTCCTATCGTCTTCCCAGGCAGTTCCACCCGAAGGGAACACTTCTCTACTGGCCACAAGGTTCTCATTCAAACGCCACTCTGGACTACACAGAGAACTACACACGCAGAGGTTTCTCCTATAGGTCCCTACATAAGAACTCTTCCCATAAATTCATAAATAAAAATACCAAGTGAACACAAGAAACACTCATTTCAACAACATAATTTACATATGGCTTTCCCTTTCGGGAGGCCCCGAAGGGATTACACACAACTAGGAAATTACCTTCAAACTCTTGGCGAACAAAGCGCCTTCTTGGCTATTCTCAGCAGTGGTGGTGGCTAAACTACGAAGGAAGTGGTGCTCTTGGTGGAGAGTCTCGATGCTCTGAGTGCTTCCGCTCTCCTTTCTTGTGTTGTTGTTGTTCTTGAGCCCAGCGTCTCCTTTTATAAGCCGAGAGGGGGGCGCTAGGAAGGCCTTCGGGAGCCTTCCTTCACTTATTTTACACACGGTAGTATGCACGCTGTCCTACTAGGGTACATGCGTGTCCTTCTAATAATATAGAAAAATGCGAGAGAGAGTGCCGACAAGCTTCAATCTTCAGGAATCTTTGCTTTCTTCACGTGGCATTGTCTCTCGGTGAATAATTTGCTGGCTCTTCTTTTCATCTTCGCTTGCCAGCGATGCAAATCTTCATGCCTTCAGATAGATACCTCCTTCATCGGAATCCTTGTGTCAGTGTATGCGTACAATATGCCAAGGCTGCTCAATATTCAACATTGCTTATTCATTTATTCTAATTTAATTTAATATTCGACATTGCTTATTCATATATTTTTTTACAAAGGGTGGTCCTCCCTGCCCATATAATTGATAATACCTTATCAATATTTAAAATATATATTTTAGATTTTCTATCAATTTCGGTGAGGTATAGGTCCCCGCGCCCGAATAATTGATAGCAATATCAATATAGGCAATTTGGGCTTTATTCAGGTCGCTGCCCATGCCCTGCTATGTCCATATGATCATCATCATCATTTAACAGATTGAAATCATATTTTTGATCGCATTCTTTCTTATTTCTTCTTAAATTTTTCGTCCATTTCATGCCTTATTATTTTCTTTTAATATTTCTTCTTTCAATTCTTTCTTTTATTATTTTTAAAAATTCTTCAAATCTTTTATCCATTTCTTGATCTATGTATTCACTGTCTAAAGGGTCAAGCCCCTTTAGAAGGCATTCTTGATATGTCTTATATTTTGGAGACTCTTTCTTCTTTATATTTTTTGAGCTTGATGCCTCCCCCTTTGTGGGAGTTGGTGAAGCAGGTATGCCTCTTTTTATTTGGATATAGTCTTTAGCCTTTGGGTCAATAAATATCTAGTCCGAATATCTTTCTTGCCCAAATAAGGCATCATTTATACTATCATATCTTTTGAATGTTAAATCTTCTCCTTTTCTTTTGCATCTAACTTTTCAATCATAATGTTTTCCCATTCCATATATATGCCGAGTTTATTTCCGTCAAATATAATATATAGTGTTTCTCTCCTTTTGGCATTTCAATCTTTCCTGGCTTTGGCAATTTTTTGTTCAGTTCGCTAAAATATCCTGCCAAGCTATTCAGAATTGATAACATATATCCCATTTCCTCTCTTTTGGTGGTATATTGGAACCAGAAATTATCCAATAGCAGCGTTGAACTTCATCAAGCTTGATATGAGCCTTTGGCTTGAAATTGAATGTATTTGGCTGAAATACTTTCAGCCTATTTTCTTCTCCAAAGAAGATATATTCCTCCTTGGTGGCGAATAATCCTTTCCTCATTCTGTAAATTTGATGCACGAGAAAATATGTCAGGTAAGGTATTATCCTTTCCCTTAATTGCTCAAAAATAACTTTATAACCATTCCCAGCTATGGTGTCTTCAAATAAACCCATCTTCTGGTTGAGCTTTTCTTACTATTAATTTTATTGTAATATCGACATATAGCTTCACAGTCTGTTCGCACTGTAAATTCTTTAAATCCTAGATATAGCCTAATGCATTTATTGCATTTACAACTGCAAGGATTTCCCTATCATATTATTTACCGTCTTTAATTTGTAACTTCCCGAAGCATATCTGCATATTTTTTCATCTGCTTTTGGAGAGTATTTATTGGGCTTTTGTTTTAGTATTGCACCCATCCTACCTTAGATGCATCTGACTCAATTATAAAATAATTATCTTCTAGAGGCAATTCTAGGGGTTTTAAATTCTTGACCTTTTCCTTGATGGCCTTTACTAATTTTATATCTTCAGAATTGAAGTATTTTTGACCATTTTTCCTAATTTAGCATATAAAGGTCCTGCTACTTTGCAAGTTGTCTATATAGTTTCGAGCATAGTTTACAATTCCTAAGAACTGCTGTAAAGTCTTTTTATCACTCATATTATCAGGAAATCTAATATTTTCTGCAATATGTTCTTGTAGATATATCTTTCCTTCTCCTATTTCATGACCAAGGAAATTTATTTTCTCATTGCAAATTTCCATCTTCTTTTTGGATAGTATGAGCCCATTTTGTTCTACCTTTCGAAAGAACACTTCAAGATGGGCTATATGCTCTTTGTATGATTTTGAGAATACTAACAAATCATCTACGTATACCAATATAAATGCTTTATTCTCATTGAATATATTTTGCATTTTCTTTTGAAATAGTGCAGGTCATTCTTTAGACCTAATGGCATTACTAGCCATTCATGTGGCCTTGTGGACAAGTAAATGCTGTCCAAGGAATAGATTCTTCAGCCTTTTTTTACTTGCCAAAATTCTGCCTTTAAGTCAAATTTAGAGAAATATTTACTTCCTTGTATTCTGTTAATCCATTCCTGCTTATTAGGTATATATTGCATCATCAACTGTATTATCATAAGGCCTTTTAAATTAATTACCATTCTAGATTACCTCTAACTTCTTCAGCATGATTTCTAACTATAAAAGCAGCAGATCGATGAGGACTTCTACTTTCTCTTATAGCTTTTAACTTTAATAGCTCTTCAATATGCATTTTGAACTCTTCAATATCTTTTGGAGTAGCTTCTATTGGTCCTGACTTAATTATATAATCTGGATTTTGATATTTATTTTGCAAACTATAGAATTCTTATCCCAATGTTTCATTGGTATTTCTCCAATAATTTGTATGCTTTCTAGTCTTTGCACAATCTTATCTATATCTTTTTAGATTTTATATCTCTATACCAATTTGGCGAGAATGATTGTAACCCAATGCATTCTGTACATGTATTTTCTATATGATATTCTTCTATGGTCTCACTAAGTTCTTCGTCTTTACAGAATTCAAGGGGATCTGGACTTGTGCTATATTTATCATCTAAATTAGATTTCTACATTTTGCAGGACTTTCTTTGTTTTCGCACTTCAATATTATGGAACATTATCTTGATAAGGGATAAATGTTACTCCTTCTTCATGTATGATTGTGGTTTGTAAAGATTGTTGTAAAAATCTTAACCCTATTATCATGTCATCATTTATTACTGACAAATCTCTTATTGTAATTTCATCTATTATATTATTTTGTGCCATTTTAAGCTTCAATATTATATGCTAGCTGATTATGGATCTTCTTTATTCTGACATATCAGTAGATACTTCAGCTTTATAATTATCTATAGTTTCAACATATTTCGGACACCTCGTAAAATATTTATCATGGATGATATTCTTATGCAACCAGTATCTAATAGTGCCAGTATTTTATATGAAATATTTGGCTTTAGAATAATCCTAACTGGGATCCTTATCCCTAACACTTCTTTGAATGGTAATCGAACAATATATTTGTTTCCAATATTAATTGCATCTTTCAATTGTATTAATTTGTCTCCTTTTTTATCCCTTACCGTTACCATTTGCTCTTTCATTTCCGTGTTTTCAGCAACATTATTGTTTGCTTATTACTATTCTAACTATCTTTAATTTTTCTAGTTCTGCTTCTAGCTTATTTATTCTATTTTCTAAATTTCTAACCCTACTGGATAATATTCGTTCTTCTGGTTCTAATTCTATTTCTTGTCCACACTTTTGATTATTGGCTCTTAGACATGAGGCACATGCTTGTTTTAAACACAAGCTACATGTGAACCTATTATCTGGCTTGGGTAATATATACAGAAAGCACATTTTATGTTATAATCACCTTTTCCTCTAATCCCATCATGTTCACAATCTACTTGGTTCATCATTTCAATTTTTAAACCGGCTAATTCACTATTAGGTCTATTTCATCTTCACTTGATTCATATTCTGGAGCCTCATTTTCTACTTCATCTGTTTCTATAATTGAATATATTGACTCGTCGTCTTTTATTTCATCATCACATCCTAATATATTTTCATTAATGCTATCTATAATTAACACTCTCTCTGTTCTTCATATTTACTAGAGTATCTTTTCTGGTCTTATTTGGGCAAGTTCTACTTAGATGATCAGGAGAGTTACATATGAAACACCTGCATGTTTTATCAATAGGTTTTCTTAGGATTATATCTTCTTACATTTCTTTTATGCAAGAATGGGCTCTATTGTCTGACCTTCTTAAGAAATACTTTTCTTTGTTCTAAAATTTCTATTATCTCTCCTTTGTGGTTTAAATATTTGTTTTTCCTGTGCCTTCTTCTCCATATGTAAGTGGTATTGGACTATGTTATTGCAAAAGTTATAATCTGATTTCTTCATAATCTTTGGGCTTGAATGCTAGTACATACCTTTCTTAGCTGTTTGAAAACAAAAGTTATGGCTTGGGATATATTTACCACATTTCCTCCTGTTTCTTTTTTACTCCTCAAAATTATGGAACCTAGAGGATCAGGCAATTTATTAAATATCTTTCTACTACAACCTACATTAAAACCTTGTTTAGCAGTAGTAGCTTGTACATAATGCTGGGAAAATTCTTTAATACCTTTCCAGCTAGTTAATGTTAATTTTTCTATTTCTCTTAACCTTTCATTTTGCAATGAGGTATGTCCTAATTCTGGATCTTCTTGCTATGATCATATTTGAGATAACATTTGCAAAGTTATTAGGGTTACTTCCTGCCCTTTTTAATTCTTCATATTGACTAGGGTATGACTCTACCCATTGTTCCCATAGAACTTTTACAGATTCTCCTAAAAATGTTTCAAGATATGTTAACATATCTTCTACCTTAGTGCCTATATTATACATTTTGTATATATTTTTCACTATTAAACCTTTCCATATGATGATTATTATTGGCCAATCATTGGATCATGAGCTGCTAGGTTTAATATAGCGCCATCATTCTTATAATTTGATTGACACTGGTTTTTCAAAATCTCTTCTTTTAGTACCCATATATCTATATTGTCCAGGGATATACGTAGGTTGATAGTCATCTTTTTCTGGAGCGCCATTGTCCAGCTGATCTGGTAGGTCTCTCTCTTTCTCCTTCTCTTTTTACAGCCGATTCTCCATATCCTCTTCTTCTTTTCCACTATTTTCTACTTCCATGGCTTCCATTGCATTGTCTAAATTATGTAGCCCCACATCATCTAGTGAGTTATAGAAATCACTATTTTTGTTCTGAATCATCATATCTTTCATCTTCATCAACCACATTTCTTTTATTAATTCTTCCTCCTCTCCTCATACTTTCTAATAATAACTTATTATTGATATCCCATTGCTCTTCTTCACTAATAACTTCTTCTTTTTGAACAATATTCTTGTCTTTATTATTATTATTATTATTATTATTATTAATAGCATTTGCTTTTCTTTCTGCGGATGCCATAATTTTATCTTCCATGGTTGAACTACTAGTGAAAAACTTTTTATCATTTTTAGTTTCTTTAACCTTGCAATTTCTCTAATGATAAATAGTTCTCTTTCTCTAATTTTAGGCCAATCCTTTGTCATAGAATGACTATATTCCCATTCAATATGCTTTAGCTTCTTTTCCCAATGAATTATTTCATCATCTAAATCAGCCTTTTCCATGCATTCAGATATACCTTTATCATTATTAATTTCTGATTCTGACATAAAAGATTCAGAGTCTTCTATTGATGCAGCTTTATAGTTCATAAATCGAATGCTGCTACTTCCTTCACAATTTTGATAGCTTATGTAATTTTCAGCTGCTTTAATTCTTTTTTCTCTATTAATTCACCTATCTTCCATTCTTCTCCAGCTCTTTCTTCAGAACCAATTTTAAGAGGATTCATAAACTTTATACCTTTTGATTGCATACTATCAATTACGTTATTCACATTTACTCTATATCTGGAGCTACTTCTATTAGTGAGCCTTCCTATAAATTCTATGCTTACTAGCAGATTTGTTCCTTTAAAATCTTCATAACCTTTAGATACGTCCATTTTTCTGAATTAATATTTCTAGCAGAGGCAACTATTCCGGGTGATGAAAGCACAATTTCTTTGTTGCTTTGACCACTATTTAGTTTATTTAAAATTTGGATTAATAGATGGAGGATGGTGTTATTTTGTCTTATTATAACTTTGGAATCTTCTTTTGGGGAGTCGTGATCGGAGAATCCGACAGGAGGTGACAGGTATTTAGCAACTTCGTTAAATGCTTGAGTATATTCAGTCATATAATTATGAGATAATCAAAGTTTTAACCTCTTGCACAAACTTTTTTATTTCAAGTATATCCTGTCTTGTTTCAGTGCGTGGGAGTGACTCTTTGCCTTTACTTAAGCAACAGCCTATTGATAACACTTCTTCTTTAATATAATCGTTATTCTTAGAAACGGTATTCTGTCTTGCTTTTGCTTCCTCTAGCTTATGTAAAGCTAGCTCAATTTTATTATTCAACCCTGAATACTTATCAGCAAGCTTTTGGTATTCTTTGAATAAACTTTCAAATTTTTGGTCTAAATTATCTTGTCTTTTCCCCCAAGATATGTAAAAATTATATATCAAATCGACGACTGTATTTAACTGGCTATGAGATGTATGCCAAATATGCTCTTCGGAGGGATTTACTCTGCACCTTATATTTAAATTTTCTTTAGTATTTATTACTTTACCTACGCTAACTTCTAAGTTTAAATATTTTAACCTTTCAATGATTAAACGCTGGACCTGATACCAACAATATAGGGAAAATATAAAAATTTTGTTAATAAATATTAGATTATATTTTGATTAGATTAATGTGTGATTAGGTGGAAGTGGTAGACAGGTATGCTTTTTATCTTGAATAGTATTTACTGTTCACTAGGTAGGGCACTATTCACAATAATGCTCTACTATTCAATACACTATTTGGAAAAGTATTTTACTATTCACTGCAATATTTAATTCAATTCAATTATCTGCACGTTCTAACTTGATTATATCTTTGATGCAGGATCTATTATGGGCTGGCGAGGCCAACAATTCGTCCGACGGTGTGCGTAGAGGTGTAAAATCCTTACTCAGTACTCACCATATTTTTCATTATGTTATATCAGATGTAGCTAGTTACGTTCACTTAGTAGTTTTAATTGCAAATTTATGGGGTAAATTCCTATCGTCTTCCCAGGCAGTTCCACCCGAAGGGAACACTTCTCTACGGCCACAAGGTTCTCATTCAAACGCCACTCTGGGCTACACAGAGAACTACACACGCAGAGGTTTCTCCTATAGGATCCCTAGCATAAGAACTCTTCCCATAAATTCATAAATAAAAATACCAAGTGAAACCAAGAAACTACATCATTTCAACAACATAATTTACATATGGCTTTCCCTTTCGGGAGGCCCCGAAGGGATTACACACAACTAGGAAATTACCTTCAAACTCTTGGCGAACAAAGCGCCTTCTTGGCTATTCTACTAGCAGTGGTGGTGGCTATACTACGAAGGAAGTGGTGCTCTTGGTGGAGAGTCTCGATGCTCTGAGTGCTTCGCGCTCTCCTTTCTTGTGTTGTTCTTGTTGTTCTTGAGCCCAGCGTCTCCTTTTATAGCCGAGAGGGGTGGCTGCTAGGAAGGCCTTCGGGAGCCTTCCTTCACTTATTTTACACACGGTAGTATGCACGCGTGTCCTACTAGGGTACATGCGTGTCCTTCTAATAATATAGAAAAATTCGAGAGAGAGTGCCGACAAGCTTCAATCTTCAGGAATCTTTGCTTTCTTCACGTGGCATTGTCTCTCGGTGAATAATTTGCTGGCTCTTCTTTTCATCTTCGCTTGCCAGCGATGCAAATCTTCATGCCTTCAGATAGATAGCTCCTCCATCGGAATCCTTGTGTCAGTGTATGCGTACAATATGCCAAGACTGCTCAAATATTCAACATTGCTTATTCATTTATTCTAATTTAATTTAAATATTCGACATTGCTTATTCATATTTTTTTTTACAGGGTGGTCCTCCCTGCCCATATAATTGATAATACCTTATCAATATTTAAAATATATATTTTGGAATTTCTATCAATATTCGGGTGAGGTATATCAAGTGGAGGCAACATGTAATGCACATCGAAAGTACTACTAATCCAAATTAGACCAAGTTTGGATTAGTATTACTTTCGACATGCACCACATGTTGCCTCCACTTCAATCTAAACCACGTTCATTTCACCCACTATTATATATAATAACTAATCGTGTGGTCATAAAATCATATGATGAAAATATTGTATATAAAACCTATACAAATACAACGACAATAAGCTGCATTTCCAAAAATAATTGAAAATTTAGCAGTAGCACTTTTCAGAAGAAATGCTACTGCTACTTACTATTATCAGTAGTGCTTTTCATAACCAAGCGCTACTGCTAACTAGGTATAGCAGTAGCGCTGGAAAACCAGCGGTACTACTACCAGTTAGCTGTAGCGCCTTACTGGTAGCGCTTGTACAAGCACTACTACTAGCTATAAAACAAGCGCTACTACTAGGGTTATTCCTAGTAGTGTTGTCTTGTTTGTGATCTCATCCAGGACTCCGAACAACATTCGGTCACCAAATCATATAACTCATATAACACTATATCGTCAACGAACGTTAAGCGTGCGGAACCTACGGGTTCGAGAACTATGTAGATATGACCGAGACACCTCTCTGGTCAATAACCAATAGCGGAACCTGGATGTCCATATTGGCTCCTACATATTCTACGAAGATCTTTATTGGTCGAACCGTTATGATAACATACGTAATTCCCTTTGTCTGTCGGTATGTTACTTGCCCGAGATTCGATCGTCGGTATCTTCATACCTAGTTCAATCTCGTTACCGGCAAGTCTCTTTACTCGTTCCTTAATACATCATCTCGCAACTAACTCCTTAGTCATTTCCTTGCAATCTTATGATGTGTATTACCGAGAGGGCCCAGAGATACCTCTCCGATACTCAGAGTGACAAATCCTAATCTCGATCTATGCCAACTCAACAAACACCTTCGGAGATACCTGTAGAGCATCTTTATGATCACCCAGTTACGTTGTGACGTTTGATAGCACACAAGGTATTCCTCCAGCATCGGGGAGTTGCATAATCTCATAGTCGAAGGAATATGTATTTGACATGAAGAAAGCAATAGCAATAAACAGAACGATCAATATGCTAAGCTAACAGATGGGTCTTGTCCATCACATCATTCTCCTAATGATGCGATCCCGTTATCAAATGACAAAACATGTATATGGTTAGGAAACCTTAACCATCTTTGATCAACGAGCTAGTCTAATAGAGGCTTACTAGGGACACGGTATTTGTTTATGTATTCACACATGTATTTAACTTTTCGATCAATACAATTGTAGCATGAATAATAAACCTTTATCATGAATAAGGAAATATAAAATAACAACTTTATTATTGCCTCTAGGGCATATTTCCTTCAATATTCAATATAGGGTGTTCGGGTAGGCCGGAAGGGTGCCTTTGAGAGCACGTTGTTCTTTGACGTCATTGAAATGACACCCAATTTATTTCATGGCCTCGTATGAAAAATCTAAGGAACCATGCCAAGTTGTTTGGGTTTTCGGCAGGTTTAGCATTTTCTGGGGTTTATCGGTGAAAAACACCAATAAATGGTCTGACCTGACGCAAGTTGCATATTGTGTATGAATTCATTCAAACCAGGCATGGATGCCTATCATGAGCATGCCCTCTTGGTGCCAAAAGTTAGGGTCATTTCATGTTTGTCTAAAAGTAGACCATGTTCAACAGATGAACAGAGGGTGTTCAGATAGGTCAGAAGGGTCCCTTTGAGAGCACGTTGTTTTTTGGCGTCACTGAAATGGAACCAAATTTTTTCATGCCCTCATATGACCGATCAAGGCACCATGTCAAGTTGTTTGGGTTTTTCACAAGTTTAGCATTTTCTGGGGTTTGTCAATGAAAAAGGCTGATAAATGGTCGGACCTGACCCAACTTGCATACTGTGTCAAAATTAGTTCAAACCAGGCATGGATGCCTACCATGGACATGCCCACTTGGTTCCAAAAGTTGGGGTCATTTCATGTATGTCTAAAAGTAGACCATTATCAACAGAGAGAGTTCAGATAGGTCGAAAGGACCCTTTGAGAGCTTGCTGTTTTTTGACATCACTCAAATGGACCTAAATTTTTTCCATGCCCGTATATAACTGATCCTAGGCACCATCTCAAGTTGTTTGGGTTTTCGACAAGTCTATCATTTTCTAGGGTTTTCTCGGTGAAAAAAGCTAATAAATGGCCGAACGTGATGCCACTTGTTAAAAATCATAATGACCATTTATCAACAATTATCAAATTAAAAAAAATTGAAAAAACATAGCAACGGTGGTACACAAATTACTGTTGATCAATTGATAGAAAAGCGCATAGTTATGATGTTATTCATGGCATGATCAGTACATAGGCATTACGTCCATGACAAGTAGACCGTTAAACTTATTGACATCTACTACTACTATTACTCCACTTCAATAGTGCTTCTATGCTTGCCTCTCTAGGTATTAAGTTCATGACAAACAGAGTAATGCTTTAAGCATGATGACATAATGTAGACAAAATAAGACCAAGCAATATGATCTAACCCCGTCGTGTTACCCTTAGTAGCAACAATGCATATACGTGCCTCGCTACCCCTTATGTCACAAGGTGAGGACACCGCAAGGTTGAACCTACCACAAAGCACCTGTTCTAGCCATCTATGCTTAACTAAAATGGACATATGGTATGCTAATTTGGGGGCAGAATCCAGCATGATTTTGACTAGCTATGATGTGTCCAAAGACCGAGCCATTGTTTTTGCAACTTGAACAATGTAGAAGTGTGTTGCGACTTGAACAATGTAGAACAACATGATCCACCTGGAGAGGGACTTGGTTAAGATTTATTAGGTTGTACCACTTGCAAAGCAGTGAGCTGCACAGGACTCAAGAGGCTAAGGCACACCACCGTGGTGGCGGCTAGGGATAGGTCCGGACGGTTTGTCACAGGTGCTCGCGAGCACCGGAGAAGTGATGATCCCTCCCCCCCCCCCCCACACACACACACACCGTAGCATGGGGATGGTTTGTCATTGGTGAGCACCAAAGAAGTGATGACCCCCCCCCCCAGCTTGGAGGAAGAACGGTGGTAGAAGATAAGAGAGGACTGATAACCCACAAGTATAGGGGATCGCAACAGTTTTCGAGGGTAGAGTATTCAACCCAAATTTATTGATTCGACACAAGGGGAGCCAAAGAATATTCTCAAGTATTAGCAGTTGAGTTGTCAATTCAATCACACGTGGATAACTTAATATCTGCAGCAAAGTATTTAGTAGCAAAGTAGTATGGAAGTAACGGTAACGGTGGCAAAAGTAACAGTAGCAGTTTTGTAGTGATTGTAACAGTGGCAACGGAAAAGTAACTAAGCGGAGAACAATATGTGTAAAGCTCGTAGGCATTAGATCGGTGATGGAGAATTATGCCGGATGCGATTATTCATGCAACAGTTATAACATAGGGTGACACAGAACTAGCTCCAATTCATCAATGTAATGTAGGCATGTATTCCGAATATAGTCATACATGCTTATGGAAAAGAACTTGCATGACATCTTTTGTCCTACCCTCCCGTGGCAGCGGGGTCCTATTGGAAACTAAGGGATATTAAGGCCTCCTTTTAATAGACTACCGGACCAAAGCATTAACACATAGTGAATACATGAACTCCTCAAACTACGGTCATCACCGGTAATGGTCCCGATTATTGTCACTTCAGGGTTAACGGATCATAACACATAATAGGTGACTATAGACTTGCAAGATAGGATCAAGAACTCACATATATTCATGAAAACATAATAGGTTCAGATCTGAAATCATGGCACTCGGGCCCTAGTGACAAGCATTAAGCATAGCAAAGTCATAGCAACATCAATCTCAGAACATAGTGGATACTAGGGATCAAACCCTAACAAAACTAACTCGGTTACATGATAAATCTCATCCAACCCATCACCGTCCAGCAAGCCTACGATGGAATTACTCACGCACGGCGGTGAGCATCATGAAATTAGTGATGGAGGATGGTTGATGATGACGATGGCGACGGATTCCCCTCTCCGGAGCCCCAAACGGACTCCAGATCGGCCCTCCCAAGAGAGTTTAGGGCTTGGCGGCGGCTCTGTATCGTAAAACGGGATGAATCCTTCTCTCTAATTTTTTTTCTCCCCGAACACGAATATATGGAGTTGGAGTTGAGGTCGGTGGAGCACCAGGGGGCCCACGAGGCAGGGGGACGCGCCCAGGGAGGGCAGGCGCGCCTCCCACCCTCGTGGACAGGGTGTGGGCCCCCTGGCCTTGATTCATTCACCAGTATTTTTTATATATTCCAAAATAACTCTCCGTTGATTTTCAGGTCATTCCGAGAACTTTTATTTTTGCACAAAAATAACACCATGGCAATTCTGCTGAAAACAGCGTCAGTCCGGGTTAGTTCCATTCAAATCATGCAAGTTAGAGTCCAAAACAAGGGCAAAAGTGTTTGGAAAAGTAGATACGTTGGAGACGTATCAACTCCCCCAAGCTTAAACCTTTGCTTGTCCTCAAGCAATTCAGTTGATAAACTGAAAGTGATAAAGAAAAACGTTTACAAACTCTATTTGCTCTTGTTGTTGTAAATATGTAAAGCCAGCATTCAAGTTTTCAGCAAAGATTATGAACTAACCATATTCACAATAACACTTAGGTCTCATGTTTACTCATATCAATGGCATAATCAACTAGCGAGCAATAATAATAAATCTCGGATGACAACACTTTCTCAAAACAATCATAATATGATATAACAAGATGGTATCTCGCTAGCCCTTTCTGAGACCGCAAAACATAAATGCAGAGCACCTTTAAAGATCAAGGACTGACTAAACATTGTAATTCATGGTAAAAGAGATCCAGTTATAGTCATACCCAATATAAATTAATAGTAATGGATGCAAATGACAGCGGTGCTCTCCAGCTGGTGCTTTTTAATAAGAGGGTGATGACTCAACATAAAAGTAAATAGATAGGCCCTTCGCAGAGGGAAGCAGGGATTTGTAGAGGTGCCAGAGCTCGATTTTTGAAATAGAGATAAATAATATTTTGAGCGGTATACTTTCATTGTCAACATAACAACCGAGAGATCTCGATATCTTCTATGCTACACACATTATAGGCGGTTCCCAAACATAATGGTAAAGTTTATACTCCCCCTCCACCAACAAGCATCAATCCATGGCTTGCTCGAAACAACGAGTGCCTCCAACTAACAAGAGTCCCGGGGGAGTTTTGTTTGCAATTATTTCGATTTGATTTGCATAAAGCATGGGACTGGGCATCCCAGTGACCAGCCATTTTCTCGTGAGTGAGGAGCGGAGTCCACTCCTCTTGAGAATAACCCGCCTAACATGGAAGATACAGACAGCCCTAGTTGATACATGAGCTATTCGAGCATACAAAACAGAATTTCATTTGAAGGTTTAGAGTTTGGCACATACAAATTTACTTGGAACGGCAGGTAGATACCGCATATAGGAAGGTATGGTGGACTCATATGGAATAACTTTGGGGTTTAAGGGATTGGATGCACAAGCAGTTTTCCTGCTTAGTACAAGTGAAGGCTAGAAAAAGACTGGGAAGCGACCAACTAGAGAGCGACAACAGTCATGAACATGCATTAAAATTAATGAACATTGAGTGCAAGCATGAGTAGGATATAATCCACCATGAACATAAATATCGTGAAGGCTATGTTGATTTTGTTTCAACTACATGTGTGAACATGTGCCAAGTCAAGTCACTCGAATCATTCAAAGGAGGATACCACCCTACTATACCACATCACAATCATTTTAATAGCATGTTGGCACGCAAGATAAACCATTATAAACTCCTAACTAATTAAGCAGGGCATAAGCAACTATAATCTCTAATTGTCATGGCAAACATGTTTATTCATAATAGGCTGAATCAGGAACGATGAACTAATCATATTTACAAAAACAAGAGAGGTCGAGTTCATACCAGCTTCTCTCATCTTAATCGGTCCATCATATATCATCATTACTGCCTTTCACTTGCACGACCGAACGATGTGAATAATAATAATAGTGCACGTGCATTGGACTAAGCTGGAATCTGCAAGCATTCAATACAAAGGAGAAGACAAGACAATATGGGCTCTTGGTTAAATCAACAATAATGCATATAAGAGCCACTCCAACATTTTCATTATGGTCTTCTCCTCTCGACCCCCAAAGAAAAGAAAAGGAATAAAACTATTTACACGGGAAAGCTCCCAACAAGCGAAAGAAGAACAGGAAATCTTTTTGGGTTTTCTTTTAATTACTACTACTACAAGCATGGAAAGTAAACTAGCTAAAAGCTACCACTAAATTTTTTTGGTTTTTCTTAAGGGTTTTTCAAACACACAAGAAGAAAGCAAGAAAAGAAAATAAACTAGCATGGATAGTACAAAGAAAAAGTATGAGCACCGACGACTAGCAGGAGTGTGTGAACATAAATGTAATGTTGATGAGAAATACGTACTCCCCCAAGCTTAGACTTTTGTCCTAAGTTGGTCTACTGCCACGGCTGGCCTGGCGGATATCCGAAGTTGTAACTGGGGTCGTACTGAGATGCAGCGGCTATTGCATCGTGGGCTGCAGCTTGGAGGCGAGCTGCCCTCGTCCTCCTCTCGTACTCATTTTCCTCCTCCCTGGTTATGACATATCTCCCCTTTGCCTGAAAGTCAAAGAGAGTAGGAGCAGGGAGAACAATATAGACAGCGTGACGCCTGTCAAAGATTAGTCGGTACTGGAGAGGCGGTTCATTCCTCTCAACAAACTGATGGCGAACCATGGCATTAAAATCTAGATAAGCAGGAGGCAATTCCATATCATAATCACGAATAGGTATCTCAAGATAATTAGCTAAACGGGTTGCATAAATTCCACCAAACAAATCTCCATTCATACTGTTATTATGCAACCTACGCGCCACAATAGCTCCCAAATTATAATGTTTATCTCCTAATACAGCGCTCCTGAGAACACTGAGATCAGGAACACACATGTGGCAAGCCTCATCCTTACCGTTTATACATCTACCTATGAAGAGGGCAAAATAATGTATAGCAGGAAAATGAATGCTCCCTATGGTAGCTTGTGTTATTTCTCTAGATTCCCCCACTGTGATACTAGCAAGAAAATCTCTAAACTCAGATTTGCGGGGTTCACTAGGAATACCCCATTGCGGGAGTTTACAAGCAGTGCTAAAATCCTCTAGGTCCATGGTATAGGATTTATCATAAAGATCAAATAGGACCGTGTGAGAGTTGCGTGAAGATGAAAATCTAAATCTTCTCACAAAGGAATCAGTAAGGTAATAGTGTTGGAGGCACTTATCTGACATGAAGCCCTCCAAATCAGTGTTACGCACATATGCCTCAAATTCCTCCTTAATTCCTGCTCGGACCATGAAGTTTTCTGACGGCCATTCACAAGGCCGCACTTGAGCTTCTCTTGGTGGTTCATGGTCCAGCTCACGTATTGCAGGTCTGGGTCCTTGCTTCCTTGAAGAACCTCCTTGGTACATTTTCCTAAACATATTTCTTCCTCTGAAAAATTTCTGAAATTTTTAGTAACTTAAAATAAAAGTGAACCAAACTCAACAAAATTGATAGCAACTACTCCCATAAGTGCCTAGAGAGGGACCAAATAAATTTGACATGCAAGCTCAAGAACAGGGTCACCTAGGCAGCAAAAATTTGCAATAAATAAAGCACTAGAACAAAAACTAATTGAACCATTGGAGGAGTCACATACCAAGGAACAATCCCCCAAAGCAGTTTTGTGAGTGGAGCTTTGAGCAAGGAGATCGAAAATGGCAGCAAGGTGGGCTAGAACTCGTGCTTGAGCTGGTTGGTGATTTTTTTGGGAGGAAGAAGGAGTGTGTGGTGGCTGGAATAAGTGGAGGGGAGCCACCATGGGCCCACGAGGCAGGGGGGCGTGCCCTGAACCCTCGTGGCCAGGTGCTTGCTCCCCCTGCTGTGTTCTCAGTGCCAGATATTCTCAAATATTCCAGAAAAAATCATATTTCAATTTCGGGGCATTTGGAGAACTTTTATTTTCGGGGTATTTTTTATTGCACGGATAATTCAGAAAACTAACAGGAAATACTATTTTTGCTTTATTTAATCTAAATAACAGAAAGTAAAAGGAGGGTACAGAAGGTTGTGCTTTCTAACTTCATCCATCTCATGCTCATCAAAAGGAATCCACTAACAAGGTTGATCAAGTCTTGTTAACAAACTCATTCTGAATCGCATGAAACCGGAGAATTTTCGAATAGCACTAGGTTACCTCAACGGGGATGTGCACGTCCCCAATAATAAGAATATCATATTTCTTCTTGACAGTAGGAAGAGGAAATTCAAAACCTCCAAAAATAATCGATGGAATTTTTCCAATAGAGTTTATACTATGAACTTGAGGTTGTTTCCTCGGAAAGTGTACCGTATGCTCATTACCATTAACATGAAAAGTGACATTGCCTTTGTTGCAATCAATAACAGCCCCTGTAGTATTCAAAAAGGGTCTTCCAAGAATAATAGACATACTATCGTCCTCGGGAATATCAAGAATAACAAAGTCCGTTAAAATAGTAATGTTTGCAACCACAACAGGCACATCCTCACAAATACCGACAGGTATAGCAGTTGATTTATCGGCCATTTGCAAAGATATTTCAGTAGGTGTCAACTTATTCAAATCAAGTCTACGATACAAAGAGAGAGGCATAACACTAACACCGGCTCCAAGATCACATAAAGCAGTTTTAACATAGTTTCTTTTAATGGAGCATGGTATAGTTGGTACCCCTGGATCTCCAAGTTTATTTGGTATTCCACCCTTAAAAGTATAATTAGCAAGCATGGTGGAAATTTCAGCTTCCGGTATCTTTCTTTTATTTGTAACAATTTCTTTCATATACTTAGCATAAGGATTCATTTTGAGCATATCAGTTAAATGCATACGCAAAAAGATAGGTCTAATCATTTCAGCAAAGCGCTCAAAATCCTCATCATCCTTTTTCTTGGATGGTTTAGGAGGAAAAGGCATGGGTTTCTGAACCCATGGTTCTCTTTCCTTACCGTGCTTCCTAGCAACAAAGTCTCTCTTATCATAACGTTGATTCTTTGATTGTGGGTTATCAAGATCAACAGCTGGTTCAATCTCTACATCATTATCATTACTAGGTTGAGCATCAACATGAACATCATCATTAATATTATCACTAGGTTCATGTTCATTACCAGATTGTGTTTCAGCATCAGAAATAGAAATATCATTAGGATTCTCAGGTGTGTCAACAACAGGTTCACTTGAAGCATGCAAAGTCCTATCATTTTTCTTTTTCTTCTTTTTAGACGGACTAGGTGCATCAACATTATTTCTCTGAGAATCTTGCTCAATTCTCTTAGGGTGGCCCTCAGGATACAAAGGTTCCTGAGTCATTTTACCTCCCCTAGTTGCAACTCTAACAGCAAAGTCATTATTCTTACTATTTGATTCATTGAGCAAATCATTATGAGCTTTAAGTACTTGTTCTACTTGAGTGGTAACCATAGAAGCATGTTTACTAATGAGTTTAAGTTCACCTTTAACACTAGACATATAATCACTCAAGTGTTCAATCATATAAGCATTGCGTTTCAGTTGTCTACCAAAATAAGCATTAAAATCTTCTTGCTTAACCATAAAATTATCAAACTCATCTAAGCATTGGCTAGCAAACTTAGTAGGAGGGATTTCAGCTTTATCATATCTATAGAGAGAATTTACCTTTACTATCTGTGTCGGGTTATCAAGACCATGTGTTTCTTCCACAGGCGGTAAATTAAGACCATGTATTTCTTCAACAGGAGGTAAATTCTTAACATCTTCAGCTTTTATACCTTTTTCTTTCATAGATTTCTTTGCCTCTTGCATATCTTCGGGACTGAGAAATAGAATACCCCTTTTCTTCGGAGTTGGCTTAGGAGTTGGTTCAGGAAGTGTCCAATTATTTTCATTAGTCAACATATTATTCAATAGAATTTCAGCTTCATCAACAGTTCTTTCCCTGAAAACACAACCAGCACAACTATCCAGGTGGTCTCTGGAAGCATCGGTTAGTCCATTATAAAAGATATCAAGTATTTCATTTTTCTTGAGAGGATGATCAGGCAAAGCATTAAGTAATTTGAGAAGCCTCCCCCAAGCTTGTGGGAGACTCTCTTCTTCAATTTGCACAAAATTATATATTTCCCTTAGAGCAGCTTGTTTCTTATGAGCAGGGAAATATTTAGCAGAGAAGTAATAAATCATATCCTGGGGACTACGCACACAACCAGGACCAAGAGAATTAAACCATATCTTAGCATCACCCTTCAATGAGAACGGAAATAATTTAAGGATATAGTAGTAGCGAGTTTTCTCATCATTAGTGAACAGGGTGGCTATATCATTTAATTTAGTAAGATGTGCCACAACAGTTTCAGATTCATAGCCATAGAAAGGATCAGATTCAACCAAAGTAATTATCTCAGGATCGACAGAGAAATCATAATCCTTATCAGTAACAAAGATAGGTGAAGTAGCAAAAGCAGGGTCATATTTCATTCTAGCATTCAGAGTTTTTTCTTTAAGCTTAGCTAATAATTTCTTAAGATCACTTCTATCATTGCAAGCAAGAAAATCTCTAGCAGTTTCTTCATCCATAACATAACCCTCAGGCACAACAGGCAATTCATATCTAGGGGGAGAATCTTCATCATCACTTTCATCAATATTATCACTTTCAATAATTTCATTCTCTCTAGCCCTATCAAGTTGTTCATCAAGAAATTAACCTAGTGGCACAGTAGTATCAAGCATAGAAGTAGTTTCATCATAAGTATCATGCAAAGCAGAAGTGGCATCATCAATAACATGCGACATATCAGAATTAATAGCAGAAGCAGGTTTAGGTGTCGCAAGTTTACTCAAACAGAAGGTGAATCAAGTGCAGAGCAAGATGGCAGTTCCTTACCTCCCCTCGTAGTTGAGGGATAAATTTTGGTTTTCTCGTCTTTCAAGTTCCTCATAGTGACCAGCAGATATAAATCCCAAGTGACTCAAAGAATAGAGCTATGCTCCCCGGCAACGGCGCCAGAAAATAGTCTTGATAACCCACAAGTATAGGGGATCGCAACAGTTTTCGAGGGTAGATTATTCAACCCAAATTTATTGATTCGACACAAGGGGAGCCAAAGAATATTCTCAAGTATTAGCAGTTGAGTTGTCAATTCAACCACACCTGGATAACTTAATATCTGCAGCAAAGTATTTAGTAGCAAAGTAGTATGGAAGTAACGGTAACGGTGGCAAAAGTAACAGTAGCAGTTTTGTAGTGATTGTAACAGTGGCAACGAAAAAGTAACTAAGCGGAGAACAATATGTGTAAAGCTCATAGGCATTGGATCTTGATGGAGAATTATGCCGGATGCGATTATTCATGCAACAGTTATAACATAGGGTGACACAGAACTAGCTCCAATTCATCAATGTAATGTAGGCATGTATTCTGAATATAGTCATACGTGCTTATGGAAAAGAACTTGCATGACATCTTTTGTCCTACCCTCCCGTGGCAGCGGGGTCCTATTGGAAACTAAGGGATATTAAGGTCTCCTTTTAATAGACTACCGGACCAAAGCATTAACACATAGTGAATACATGAACTCCTCAAACTACGGTCATCACCGGTAATGGTCCCGATTATTGTCACTTCAGGGTTAACGGATCATAACACATAATAGGTGACTATAGACTTGCAAGATAGGATCAAGAACTCACATATATTCATGAAAACATAATAGGTTCATATCTGAAATCATGGCACTCGGGCCCTAGTGACAAGCATTAAGCATAGCAAAGTCATAGCAACATCAATCTCAGAAGATAGTGGATACTAGGGATCAAACCCTAACAAAACTAACTCGATTACATGATAAATCTCATCCAACCCATCACCGTCCAGCAAGCCTACGATGGAATTACTCACGCACGGCGGTGAGCATCATGAAATTAGTGATGGACGATGGTTGATGATGACGATGGCGACGGATTCCCCTCTCCGGAGCCCCGAACGGACTCCAGATCAGCCCTCCCGAGAGAGTTTAGGGCTTGGCGGCGGCTCCGTATCGTAAAACGCGATGAATCCTTCTCTCTAATTTTTTTCTCCCCGAACACGAATATATGGAGTTGGAGTTGAGGTCGGTGGAGCACCAGGGGGCCCACGAGGCAGGGGGCGCGCCCGGGGGGGGCAGGCGCGCCTCCCACCCTCGTGGACAGGGTGTGAGCCCCCTGGCCTTGATTCTTTCACCAGTATTTTTTATATATTCCAAAATAATTCTCCGTTGATTTTCAGGTCATTCCGAGAACTTTTATTTCTGCACAAAAATAACACCATGGCAATTCTGCTGAAAACAGCGTCAGTCCGGGTTAGTTCCATTCAAATCATGCAAGTTAGAGTCCAAAACAAGGGCAAAAGTGTTTGGAAAAGTAGATACGTTGGAGACGTATCAAGGACGCTAGATGGATGAAAAAGAAAAGGTAGTAATTCCATGTAAAACCGAACAATGCTATCTTACCTAAGAGAAAAACATACAGTGGTACGCATAGCATAGTCATTTTCAGTTCCATTCTAGTTAATAACCTAACATTTTCAGTTCCATTCTAGTTAATAACCTGACATGATGATTGATAGAACTTAACAGTGTTCTTCATACAACATACTACTACACTATATAGAGAGGTATAGTATTGTTCTGGTCTACACTAGTAGGAAACATAATAGTTCTGGACACAACTTCATACTATATGTTCCACCAAAATAGATGCTCATAATAATTTCCAGACAGAACCATCAATGCCTCAGGGCATCATCCCCATGGGCACGCCAGCAGCCATCCAGCTCACCGGCGTCGAGCCAAAGTGGTCGCCCTGGACCTCCCGACTTCCCTGTAGATCCGGTCGAGCATTGCCACGAACTCCCGGACACCCGCGAAAACCCTGAACAAGCGAGCCTCGTCATCGGGCGAGTCGCCGTGGAAGCAATCTACCATCTACCTCACCGACGACAGGCACACGCTCTCCTGACCCTGGAGCCTGATGATCTGCTCCTCTGCCTGCCGCAGGAACGCGCTCATGGAGTTGTGGAACCATCGGGCACTCTCGGCCGAGGCCATCATGCCGTTCAGCCATAGCATGTTGTGGAATTTCCCCACATAGTACAAATTGATGAGAATCAGCTCCATTTGTGGTGGAGTGAGTGAAGTCTAGGTCGGTAGTTACTAGAGTCAAGTAATAGTTACAATCCTGGCTATATAAACCCCTCATGGTACCATCTCACTCACTCGTAGCTTCATGGGGCCAAAGGGGGCATTGCGGGCCCCACATGGTTTTCCTCTTACCAAATGAAAAAACTACAATGTATATATACTTCAACCAACCTCTAAGGTGGGTCCTAGCAGAAATTTAATAAGAATTGATTAGTACCACATTTGTCCAATCAACAATCTTTCTCTTGTACTTTCTTACGGCTTTCTAAGGCTGGCAGATGGGACCAGATGGATTGTTAAAATGTTAGAGGCCTCTAAGGTTAGAGGCAACGCTAGCCGACTTTTTGTTGGAGGCAACTCATGCAATGTATAGAGGTTGCCTCTAAGAAGAGAGAGAGGGCTTGTAGGCAGTAAAAAGCATACATAGTGGGTGCCCTAAGTGTACCCTTAATTATTATACTTGAATATCAAAGATTTCTAAACGTTCATGGAGTAATTAATAAAAAGGAAGCCCAATAATGCCTAAACGTTCGGGATTTGACCATGACAAATCGAACGTTTTCAATGACAATTTTAGTGATGCGAGGATGACAAATTTAGTTGGCAAGCATCGCAAATCCGTGCTCCGTGTATCTTTCGCGAGAAAATTGCCGTGTGTGTCAACTAAACTTGTCGGCCTCATGTCACTAAAATGTGTATAGAAAACATTCAATTTGCCATGGTCAAATCCCCATGGGTGCGCCACCCAGCTCACCAACGTCGAACCGGCGCTCTGGACCTCCCCAGTCGAGCATGGCCATGAACTCCCAGACACCCGCGAAGACCCTGAACAAGCGAGCCTCGTCGTCGGGCAAGTCGTGGTGGAAGTAATCTGTCATCTCCCTCACGGACGAAGGCACACACTCTCCTGGCCCTGGAGCCTGATGATCTCCTCCTCTGCCTGCCGCAAGAACGCGCTCATGACGTTGTGGAACTGCCGTGCACTCTCGGTCGAGGCCATCATGCCGTTCAGCCGCAGCACGTCGTGGACCTTCCCCACATAGTACAAATTGATGAGAATCAGCTCCATTTGTGGTGGAGTGAATGAAGTCTAGCCTGGTAGTTACTAGAGTCAGGTACTAGTTCAAATCCTGGCTATATAAAATAAACCCCCATGGTACCATCTCACTCACTCACTTGTTGCTTCATGGGGCCAAAGGGGGCATTGCACCCCCCCCCCCCCCCCCCCCCCCCAACTCTCTAGGAAAACTCTCTTAAGAGCATCATTAGTGTATAGAGGCAACCTTTCCTCTAAGGTAGGCCCCACATGGTTTGCCTCTTACTAGATGAAAAAACTACAATGTATATAGACTTCAACCAGCCTCTAAGCTTAAGGTGGGTCCTAGCAGAAATTTAATAAGTATTGATTAGCACCACATTTATCCAATCAATAATCTTTCTCTTGTACTTTCTTATGGCTTTCTAAGGCTGCCAGATGGGACCAGATGGATTGTTAAAATGTTAGAGGCCGCCTTTAAGGTTAGAGGCAACGCTAGTCAACTTTTTGTCAGAGGCAACTCATGCAATGTATAGAGGTTGCCTCTAAGATGGGAGAGAGGGCTTGTAGGCAGTAAAAAAACATACATTGTGGGTGCCTTAAGTGTACCCTTAATTATTAATTATACTTGAATATCAAAGATTTCTAAAAGTTCATGGAGTAATTAATAAAAAAAGAACCCCGATAACGCCCAAACTTTCAAGATTTGACCATGGCAAATCGACCATTTTCTATGACAATTTTAGTGACGCGAGGATAACAAATTTAGTTGGCAAGAATGGCAAATCCGTGCTCCGTGTATCTTTTGCTAGAAAATTGCCATGTGTGCCAACTAAACTTGCCGTCCTCGTGTCACTAAAATTGCTATAAAAACGTTAAATTTGCCATGGTAGAATCCCCATGGGTGCGCCACCCAGCTCACCGGCGTCGAACCGACACTCTGGACCTCCCGGGCCTCTCTGCAGATCCTGTTGAGCATGGCCACGAACTCCGGAACACCCGCAAAGACCCTGAACAAGTGAGCCTCGTTGCGGGCGAGTCGCCATGGAAGTAATCCGCCATCTCCCTCACCGACGACAGGCACACGCTCTCATGGCCCTGGAGCCTGACGATCTCGTCCTGTACCTGCCGCAAGAACGCGCTCATGGCGTAGTGGAACCGCCGGGCACTCTCGGCCGAGGCCATCATGCCGTTCAGCCGCAGCATGTCATGGACCTTCCCCACATAGTACAAATTGATGAGAATCAGCTCCATTTGTGTTTAGGTATACTTTTATTTGATCTGACATGTTCTAGCTGATATTGATAACATTTATTAGATGTGTGTGAGAATAGATGTATGTGGGGACTTCCAAAATTATTAGCAGTGAAGTTCATACACTTCGTGTGTATTTGACTCTTTTTGATTTTCATAATATGCAAGGAAACATGATGGTATATTTTACTCTTCCGATGACAGTCATGGTGGAATCATTTGCAAACCAATTTTCAGGAACCTGTGCTAGCCATCTATGCTTAACTAAAATGGGACATACGGTATGTTAATTTGCGGGCAGAATCCAGCATGATTTTGACTAGCTATGATGTGTCCAAAGACTGAGCCATTGTTGTTGCAACTTGAACAATATAGAAGTGTTGTTGCGACTTGAACAATGTAGAACAACATGATCCACCAGAAGATTGGACTTGGTTAACATTTATCAGGTTGTACCGCTAGCGAAGCGGCGAGCTGCACGGGACTCAAGAGGCAGAGGCTAAGGCAGACCACAGAGGTGGCGGCTAGGAAGGTGCGCCCCCAAATCTCGGAGGAAGAACGGTGGTGGAAGATAGGAGGGGGAGCGACGACAACACAAGAGAGAGGAGGCTAGATGGATGAAAAAGTACCAATTCCATGTCTAACTGAACAATGCCATCTTACCTGACATGCTGATGGATAAACTTATCAGTGTTCTTTATACAACATACTACTACACTATATAGAGAGGTTCAATATTGTTCTGATCTACACTAGGAAACATAACATAACAGTTCTGGAGACAACTTCATCATACTATATGTTCCACCAAAATAGATGCTCATAACAGTTTCCAGACAGAACCATCACCGGCTCAGGGCGTCGTCCCCATGGGCGGCGCACCAGCAGCCACCCAGCTCACCGGCGTCGAGCCGACGTGGTCGCCCTGGACCTCCCTGGCCTCCCTGCAGATCCGGTCGAGCATGGCCACGAACTCCCGGACACCAGCAAAGACCCTGAACAAGCGAGCCTCGCCGTCGCCCACCTCATCGCCGCCGTGGAAGTACTCCACCATCTCCCGCACCGACGACAGGCACACGCTCTCCTGGCCCTGGAGCCTGACGATCTCCTCCTCGGCCTGCCGCAGGAACGCACTCATCGCGTTGTGGAACCGCCGGGCGCTCTCCGCCGAGGCCGCCATGCCGTTGAGCCTCAGCACGTCGTGGACCTTCCCGAGGCCGACCCCGAGCTCCGACACGCTCCGGCTGAGGCCCGTCATGTCGACCGACGCCGCCTTCTTGGTGCTGGCCAGCTCGGCGGCGAGCTTGGAGACCACCTGGAGGCCATGCTTCCTGCAGTCGACGTCGTACGGTGGCGAAACGCTCGTGTTCATCTTGCATGCTGCTGACCCTGACTGCACTGAATTCAGACTGTTGTGTCCTTCGGGTTTCATGATTTCCTGGACGACGAACTGTAGAAGCGCGGCCTTGCCGTCGGCTCCTTTCACGTCGACTATCTTCAGGAGCGTGTTGGGCTCCAGGGCATGTGAGCTTGGAGAGCCTGTGTTGATGCTCATCATGTTGCCGAAGTTGAGGACAGCCCCAAGAACCTTGTGGAATAGCCTGCTGCTCCTCAGCTCCTGGCAGGCTGCCTGGATGAACAAAATGACAAAAAAATGTTTAGAACTTTGCACAATCTCAGATAATAACATGAAGAGAACAGCAACAAAATCACAGCAGATTCCACACAATTTGCACAAGTCTAACTGGCCATGCAACAAAATCAATAGAAGATTCTACACTTGAAGGACTTAAGCAGATATGCAGCCAGCAAGTCTCTGTTCCTTTTCCAAACAAGTTGGTGAAACCATTTTTAGACAGAATTATCAGGTCTTCACACTTTACCTCGAGAGTAGCGTAGGACATTCTCAGCTGATTGACCTCCAGATAAAAGCTAGAAACATAGAGCATAGCATCCACTCTCTTGAATGCGAATGGCACATCCAGTATCGTCTTCAGAAAGGCATCGACCGCGCAAAGCTTGGCAGGTGGATCATCCTTGAAATATCTGAGCTTAAGCTCTTCCTCATTGGTGAGAACCAACTGAGCGAGCATCCGCAGGGCTTCTACCCCCAAACCATGTGCATTGCCTGTACCAGGAAACAGAAAGAACTAGAGTTAATAGCAAGAACGCAGCACAAAAAGACTAGGAAAACCGGTACTTAATTAATTGCAATAACATATTAGATAGATGCTGTGCAAAATATACAGAGCTCCTTGAATGGAAAGTTTACGGTAAACCGAAAAATGTGGAGTTGTCCATGGAGAATTTCAAACATGGTCACCAATAAAACATGATAGCACAGGACAGATTGCCCAGTACTAGCTGCATTGGATGAAAAGGCTTCACAAAGCTTTTATATACTAAAGAAAATGCTGCTTAATGTGAAACAGTGGGACATATACATAACTTCATTTTGCTAATGTCTCACAAAGAGGTGGTTGAAGGTAAGGTAATGCAAGCAGGGATCTTCATATCAAGTAGTTGATGAACACAAATGAAGCATAGCCTGTCCCAGTCCCTGCTTTACACAGCATGTAAGCACTCAGAACGCACGTTCGGAGATAAGCAGATGCTTGGTTCAGATTAATGTCTGAACCCAACATCTATATATACAGGACCATTTGATCTTGTCTTAAACCATTTTAAGTTACTAGTAGTACTTGTCAACATTAAAGCATCAGCCTAACTAAATGCAGGCTAATTCATCATAGCCTGATAACACAGGAAAAAACGTGCTTCCAAGAAAATGTCATCATATCAAGTATATTTGATAAAGACATATATAGCACGACATGAAGCTGTGTGGCGACGACCAACGGGTTGATCAACCCTGCTATCCACGGCATTTGTGCCATGAGATTAGTAGATGACTGGTTCATAACAAAATCAGATCCCAGTGCCCATGAAGAGGCCTCTCTCTTTTCTTCTGAAGGCAGCATATGCATTAAACTGAAAGAATGACATGCAACTTTCTACTTAATAATGCACCTTGCACCATGTGCTGCTGCAAATGTGACCACTAGCACATTCAGACATTCAGCTCCATGTTTGTTCTGAGAACAGAATATGCACTCAACTGAAAGAATGTTATGCAACCTTTTCTCTGTTAGCACAGTATAAGTGGACAATGTAAAGCCCACAAGCTCATCATTGAGAATGCACCATGTACTTCTGCAGATTTGATCATGTGATCACCAGCACATTCAGTCCCAAGGACCCCCCACAAGTGCACACTAGTTCCATTTCTTTGGTGAAAGATTACACTTTTGGCAACATCAGGATTTTTCAGGAGCAGATAAACCAAGCAGAAGAAGCCATGCATTACCTTCCAAGAGCGCATCACGCACTTGCTCCTCGGAGACGCCCAGTGCACCCAGCACCGTGCCGATGCCGTGGCACCTCGGCGCGCCGAGCAGGCACACCTCCCTCGCCGCCGCTGCCGTCGCGGCGGAGTTGTTCAGGTAGAGCTGGATCATCTCGTCCTTCATGCTACAGAACGCAATGGCAGGCAATCAAATTCAGACATTCAGATTTCAGAGCCACCAGCAGGTAGAAGAACAGAGAAGCAGGCAGTGGATAGTGGATGCTTACTGCAGAGATCCGGGCTTGAGCTTGTCGGAGTGCAGGGGCCGGGACTTGTGCATCGCCGCCGCAATGGTGGAGGAGGAGTCGCCGTCGTCGTCGGAGGGGGGAGCGGCTTGTGTCGGCGGGACGGGCGCGAAGGGGTTCCACGATTGAGTTGGTGGTGGTGGCGGCGGCGGCCTGCGTTTGGGGGGAGACGGGTTGGGGGCTCGGCCGCGGGGCTGCGGGATGGACGGCGGGCGGATGTGGACGGGGCTGGAGCCGAGCGTGGGGGAGGAGGCCGAGGGGGAGGATGGGGAGAGGGACGAGGACGAGGCGTCGCCGGCGGCGAGTGCGGCCGCGCGGGGCACGGTGCTGGGGTCGGACGCGGAGCTGCGGGAGCCGAACTCGCCGGAGGGCGGGCCGACGCGGGGCAGCGGCGGGAGCGGGCGGAGCTCCGGCGAGCCGGGGCGGGGGTGCGGGGCCGCCGGAGCGGTGCCCGGCGGCGGGGTGGCGAGCGTGCCGAGGTAGAGGAACTCGGTGCTGGGGTTGGAGGAGGAGGTGGGCATCGGCGGCGGCTTGAGCCTGCGGCCCTCCTCGTCGCCGTCCTCCTCCTCCTCGTCACCCCGCCGCGCCGTTGTCCCGGATGAGGAGGCCGCCCCGTTGGCGGCGTCGGCGGCGCGGCGGTGGCCGGAGGAGGGCCGGCGGAGGCGGCGGAAGAGGTGGAGCGAGAGGAGCGCGGAGAGGAGGAGCAGGCAGAGGGAGAGGAAGGCGAGCAGCAGCGCCTGCAGCACCGGGAAGCGGGGGCTGCCGTTGTGGTTGCTGTTGCCGCCGCTCCCGGCGTTGGGCGCGACGAGGGTGGAGATGTTGGCCGGGAAGGTGCGGGACGCGTCGCCGTCTGCCGAGGGCTGGTCGGTGGTGGGGGGAGGGGGTGGCGGCGAGGCGGAGGGGAAGAAGGGGTAGTTGGTGAAGGGGTACTCGCTGACCGGCGTGGGGACTACCGGGGTGGTGGACGTGGAGGAGAACCTCGGCGCCGGCGGGGCCGGAGCGGGGTTCGGATTCGGGTCCGGGGGCGGCGCCGATGCGGGTGGTGGAAGAGATGGGGTCTGCGGCGACGGCGGTGTGCGGTGGTGCCTTGCGCGTGGTGGTGGGGGAGGAGGGAGGGGTGGGGATGGTGGTTGTGGTGGAGTGGAGGGGGAGCTCGGCGGGGTGTGGCGGTGGTGGCGGTGAGGAGGTGGGGGTGGAGCAGGGGAGATGGTGGGCTGGGTCTGGAGGAGGCGGCGGGTTGTGTGGGTGTGGGCGGCGGCGAGCGGGAGGAGGAGGATGAGGAGGAGGAGTGGGGGCGTGGGCGGCGGCATTGGTGGGTCGGCTGGCTCCGCCGCCGGCCGCCGGCCGCCGGTGTGCTGCTGCTAAGCGTGGGTTTAGAGGAGGTTTGGGGAGAAGAGAGAGCTCGGTGACCACCCACAGAGTCCCACGCTCACACACCCGTCCGTGTGGGTTGTCGTGCCGCTTTGTGTTGTGTGGGGTGGCCGGGTGGGGTGAGGGAATCCTGCGGTGGTGTTGGGCTCGGTCGTGTCATCGTGCCTGCACCCGAGGTTGGCAGAGCACAGGGGAAGGGGACGATGACTGATGACTCTGCTCTCCTCTCACTGCATGATTTCTTTTTTCAACTCAAACTTTACAGACTCTGATCAAGTTTATATAAAAAAGAAACTGTTTACAACTATATACAATATGAATTATGAAAGTACATCTTGTCACGTATCCAATTATACGTATTTGGTATTGTAGATGAATACTCCTATCTTCTTCTACAAACTTCATCAAATATTGTAATTTTTGACTTATCAAAAAGAATATGTAGGCACTGCATTGTGGGACGGATGGAATGTAGGAGAGCCGCTGAGATTTCATTCGAAAAAGCTGCGTTTGAACTGTTGGTTTATGGAAGAAAAACCAGATGAAACCGGGTAAAGAAAAACAACCACGCCTAGCTATACTGGTCAGCGGTACTTCAAGACATGCAAGGACCCCGGTAAAAACTGAACTTGAAAGGGCAGAGCACGACGTGAGACCATCGCAGTGTCATCTTACATCACTCATCACACCCAGGATCCGACGGCTTCGGCTTCGTTGCAACAACATAGAAGGGCGCCCACAGCAAGCCACGAGCGTGTTCTTAACCCTCGTCGACAGCAGAGAGAGAATACCTATCTGAAGGGGGCGGACATGGGCCGCTCCGATCCAAAGAGGAGGACAAACAAGACTTGTCCGACAATCCCCGCATGTCAAGCGTGCTCCTGCTGCCCACCATCGTAGGGTGGAGTATCAAGTGCTCTCGTGGCTCACATGCTCCCATGCCACGCGAGCACTTGAAGCGTTGGATGTGAGATCCAATGGTGACAGAGAAAGCTCATGGAACATTGTAGACACCCCCTCCCCTCGAGGTGTCATGTTATTGCGGGCAGGTCCACATCTTCAAAGCTGGCCATTGGACCTCAAATCAAACACTCCAGGTGCTCCCGTAGCATGGGAGCATGTTAGTATCATGTTCCCAAATGCTTCCAAATGGACTAAGGCCGTTAACGACACCCTGTTGACAACCCGACAAAGGTGGATCTAGGCTTCCACCAGCAGAAAGGATCACAAAGGCAGGAGGGGTGCATATCTCTTTGGTGATGCCTCCAAGAAGGAACACAACATCCACGGAGCAAGCTAGCCATGCGAAAGATGGCCGGAGAGGAGATGAGAGGAGGGGTGGGGAGGCTGAAGCAGAATGAAAGTGGACAAATGGGTAGATGTTTGTTTCGAGATGGAAACATGGAGGGGATTTTGTGGGGTCAAAGTGCTGGTCCGACGTGACAAACGCGTCTGGGCGGCCTCAAATCCACCTCACACATGGTCTACATACCGAGGGTGCCGGACAGTCCGAATGATTGGGCTAGGTATTGGGGGTCTAGTTGGATGACACTCGATTGTTCGCGTCATGTCCAGACCATCCGCCTGAACATATAAGGAGAAGCGGTGTCCGGTTGGAGATGCTTCGACGGTGTGCCCACCCTCGTGGTGCTGCCATTTCATGAGATTGTAGTTGGCCATGGGATCCCCGGCCCGGTCTTGCCCGCGGACCTGGCCTAGGCCTGAGTTTTGAACACGTCGGGCTGGGTCTGGGCTTTGCTTTTTGCGTTCTAGGGAAGGGGCCCGGCAGGCTTTCTCATTGACGGCCCGGGTTTGGACCTGAAAACTAGGCCCGACGGCCGGGCTTGGGCCTAGGTTTTCTGCCTCGGGCTTGGTTAGGCCCGGCCCGACGGATTGGCAGGTATACATGAGATGCATTAGCACATTTTAAAATATCTGTTTTTTTTTTAATGAAGCGCATTGAGACCGCATCAGTGTATGCTGCCACAGATTTTTGTGTGAAAAAATGTTTGTGAAGCGATGTTCAAGATACTACAGAAAATGGCACTTGGCCGAGTGGAGTGGGAAAGGGAAGGAGCTGCGGCTTTCGTTGAAAATGCACGCACGCACGCAGTAGGACGACGGACGGACGGGTGCTCTGTCCCATTTCCACCGCCCTTTTTACTCCTTAAATCGAGGCTAGTCGTGCTTTTTTGTACTGTGTCTGCCGGCCAAAGATGATTTTTTTTCCTTTACCTCAGGGTGTGCGTTCGGTTTTTTCGGTTTGATTCGGTTCGGTTAATACGGTTTTTATACTTCGGTTTATACGGTTTCGTATAAAAATACAGTTCGGTTTCGGTAATAACCATTTGCTTTAGGTTCGGTTTCGGTAATAACCAAATAAACCAAAGTTGACGCGATTTTTTTAACAACACAAGGTTTTTTGTTACGTATTTCAATTTTCAGTTCATGTATAATCAAATATTGAAGTATGTTTCATTGTTGTACATTTTTTTCCTACACGTAACTTTCTTAAAAGTTTGGAGTACGAAATAACTTGATGAAGTTCACACTTGAGAGTGATAGGGAACAGTCCCATGCAACGATATTAGTTATCCAATAATGATGAAGTGATTTTGTCGTCTTAATTATGCTTTACAAGTTTTATACCTCGTGGACATGCAACTTTCTTCACACACATGGTGACTTCTATGCGGAATTGGTACACTAGTATATGCATATTATGGATATAATAATTCCTTCCTACTCTAAATCAGCAAACTCGAGTGGTCTGGTTGGCTAGCAGGCTTAGCGCACTAGGCATTCTAGCCTGAGGTCAGGAGTTCGACTCTAGCTCCATGCGAATTATTTTTGGCGAGCATGTAGTTCATATTTTTGGCGAGCATGTAGTTCACGTCAGTTCGGTTTTTTCGGTTTAACCCAATGGTTTTCGGTTATTAACCGAAAAAACCGAATGGCATATGGTTTTGAGATATGAAAACCGTAACTGAAACCAAAAACCAAAAAAACCGACATTTCGGTTCGGTTTGGTTTTTTTGGTTCGGTTTTTGATTTTCGGTTCGGTTTTGCACACCCTGACCTTTACCGCAGGAAGGGCGCGGTAACTAACGTACTACTGCTGCTGCTGTAAAAAAAAAAAAAAAAAACTGGGCAACCGCGTGTTGGCCACCAGCCCTAGCTCTAGGCCCTAGCTGCTGCCTGCTAGTGCCATCGGCCTGGGATTCCCGCTCGGCTCTGGCTCTGGGTGAGGTGAGGTGAGGTGAGGTTTTGGCGGGAAGCGTTTTACCTCCCTCCCGTGCTCGCGCAGAAGATGGCTATGCGGGACACTTCTTTTCGGCGATTCTTTCAGAATCATCCTCCTCCTCAACTTTTCTCAAAATCGTCACTTCATTTCTCAGAATCGACCTTAGTTAGTTAGGATTATAAAAAATATATGAAGTGACGATTATGAAAGAAACTAAGGAGGGAGACGATTCTCGGACAATCACCCAGAAAAACTGGCCCGTGCATCCTCCTCCCGACGTGTGCTCCTCCGATCGCCTCTTCTGGGCTCTGCCTTGCCTGCATGCGTCACGTGATCCCAGCCGGCCGCACGACCGGACATCCATTGCTGCACGGACGGACACATACAAGCCGGATGGATTTTCTCACCTTTCCACCGACAGTATACTAGTTTTTTTTCTTTTTAGAACTGACATTATACTAGGTGCCAGAGAGTACGACTACCATCCCGGGCCGGGCCGGGCCGAGCCCGCCCGGTGTAGAAATGCAAATCCAGCAACGATGGAGTTTTTTCTAATTTTTGTTGACCAAGTTCACCGAACGGGAGCTTGTCCCAAAGTGCAGAAAAAAAAAACCGATGCTTTGGCACCCTTGTGGCAGAGCGACACGATCCAGTAATAGTCTTAAGAAATAGAGTGGTCCATCATTCTCTTCATTCCCTAAAGAATTACTCCTATAGTACTAGCACAAAAAAGAAATGAAAAGAAAAATCTCCACCGCTCTTCAGCGTACTACGTTCGTACAGTTTTACGTTGTTTGTTTCCTACCTGCACTGCACCTTTCACCTGCGCATGCAGCTTTTTTTTTTTTTTTGAGGATACCTGCGCATGCAGCTGCGGCTGCTGTACTCTTCTATGTGGACTGAAGCCAATCTTGCCTGTTCCCTAGTAGGAGTGCCAAGAGCAACTACAACGCGAACACCCATTTCGTCTACGCGCGTCGGCGCAGACAGAAAAGTCGGTCCAACGCCCCGATTTAAACGGACTCGTGTCCGCTTTTCGTCCACCTGTCGAACCATTCCGGTCCAATTTTGAGCCTCATTTGCGTCGGCGCGGACACGAAGCGCGCCTACTTCTTCCCCTGGCCCGCTAGTCGGTGGCATATTGGCCATCCTCTCCCACCCCATATCGACAGCAAACCTTCGCCCGTCTCCACCGCCGCCCATTTCCGGTGCCTCTGCCAGCAGCCGGTGCCGACACACCTCCCACCTCGCCGCCACCACCGCCAGGGCACCGAAGCTTCCCACCCCTCCACCCCGACACCGCCGCGAGCAGGAAGCCGCCTCCCCGCCCCGGCCAGCTCCTTCGTCCGACAACGCCCACTGCCTCCCCGTCCCGGCACACTCGTCGGACGCCGCTAGGCCAGCCACCAAGTCCAAGGGAGGCGTGCGTCCCTTCGCCGGCCAGCTTCTCCGTCGACGCCCGCAAGTTGTTCGACAGTTTGCCAAGGTACAAAATGGACTCCGCCGACGAGGTCTTTTTCCACAATTTCCTTTGTGACTCTGACGATTCCTCGTCCGATGATGAGGAGGAGATCTTAGCTGCCGTGTTGGTCCATCACCACCTTAATAGGCAGCGGCCGTTGTTCCGTTTCTCGATCCCGGGGCACCTTCCGGCGTTGAATCGCAACCGAGAGAGAGGCCATTTCCTTCTTTGGAAGGACTACTTTGACACAACCAACCCGCTGTTCAAACATAAGAAATTCCAGGGGCGTTTCCGTATGGGTAGGCATCTTTTCAACCATATTCACTAGTAGAAAACATGGCTTTGGTCCAGGTCAGAAAAGGGCATTAATGCCGGTTCTCCTACGAACCGAGACCAATGTGTGCATCAGTCCCGGTTCGTGAGGCCAGGGCGCCGACCTGGCCTCGGGGGCCATTGGTCCCGGTTTGTCTGACCCCTTTAGTCCCGGTTCCAGACACGAACCGGGACCAAAGGGCCTCGCTCCTGGCGCTGCCCTTTAGTCCCGGTTGGTGGCTGGAACCGGGACTAAAAAGCAGGCTTCTGTCCCGGTTCTAGCCACCAACCGGGACTAAATAGATGCCTATATATACCCTCGCCTCTGCCGACCCTTTCCTCTTTTTTTTTTGGCCGTGTGGGAGTTGTGTGCATGCGCTGCTCTGTCTCCCTTCTATGCATGCACATGAGGTGTTCGATGAAATGCCCGAGCCACACTTAAGCTTTCTCCTCTCCAAGCTCGACCTGTAAGCTCCATTTTCCCCAAGATTTGTCTAGGTTTGGCGGTCCGTCCCGTCCCGTCCCCGTCCTCACCGCCGTCGATCGCCCGCGCCAATCTCGTCGCCGGCACCACCGTGGTGAGCCTCTTGTTCTTATCTTCTTTTTAAAATAAAAAATTCTTACTTGTATGATTTAGATAGATACTTGTATGATTTTCTTACTTTTATTATTGTTTGTTATTATATAGTGCCATGGTTTTGATATCCGCCCCCGTCGGCCCTCGTCCTGTCTATGATTCGGATGTGGTATATTATCTTTTATTATGATTTGTTTCATTCGGATGTGGTATATTATCTTTTATTATGTTCTTATCTTCTTAACCCTCGTCGACAACAGAGAGAGAATACCTATCTGAAGGGGGCGGACATGGGCCGCTCCGATCCAAAGAGGAGGACAAACAAGACTTGTCCGCCAATCCCCGCATGTCAAGCGTGCTCCTGCTGCCCACCATCGTAGGGTGGAGTATCAAGTGCTCTTGTGGCTCACATGCTCCCATGCCACGCGAGCACTTGAAGCGTTGGATGTGAGATCCAATGGTGACAGAGAAAGCTCATGGAACATTGCAGACACCCCCTCCCCTCGAGGTGTCATGTTATTGCGGGCAGGTCCACATCTTCAAAGCTGGCCATTGGACCTCAAATCAAACACTCCAGGTGCCCCCCTGGCCTCTCCGTCACACTCCCCTCTCTCCCTCGCCAGCTCCACTCCCTTTCTTCCCCTCAGATTCATCGCCACCGAACGCCATCGCCGCCGCACCGCGCTCGTCTCCGCGGCCACAGCCACCGCATCGCTCCGCCGACGCGTCCGTTGTCTTCGCCATGATCTTCCTCAACGTCTGGTGGTAGCAGCTGGAGCCCAAAGCCACCACAGCGCCGCAATCACCCCGTCCCCTTCCGTTCGGTCGCCGCCGATCTTCTCCGTCACCGGCGATGATTCTGCTGCTCCTAAGCTATCAACGGCCTTCGGCGTGCCGCTACGTAAGTTGCGCTTTCCCCCTGCTTCCTTCTCCACTCGCCAGCGTGCCGCCGTTGAGCTGCCAGCGTGGCCGTGCTCTGACCGCCGCCGCATGAGCCATTGACGCGCTCCTGAGCTTCGGCAGCTCGAGCCAGTGGCACCAACGCGCTCCTGGAGGTCCGCAGCTCCCCCCTAGCTAGTTAGCACACGCGAGAGCACCGCGTAGCCGCGTTTCCGTTGAGGCCCGAACTCCGGCGCCGCCCTTGCTCGTCGCCGGCGCCACTCCGGTGACCATTTGGTCACGGGCTTACGCCCATCGAGCTCGCACGCGCAAGTAGAGGCCTCCTGTCCATTTAGTTCCCCGCTAGCGCGTCTGCATCGCCGTTCGCCACTGCACCCGAGCGCCGCCATCCACCGATGAGCTCGCCGCCGTCATTCCACGCCGTTCCCGGCCTCACCACCGCCACCACTCGACGCGCCGTCGAGTGGCCGTTCGAATGCGACCGGCCCCGTCCATTTTGGTGGCCTGTAGGCGATTTCCGACGAGCACCCGAGCCGCGCCACCGCGATTTCGGTCGCCGGCGTAGCTCCGGCGCAGGCTGCCGACGTGGCTCGGTGGGCCCTGCCCCTGGGTCACTGACCAGTGGGTCCGGGAGGGCCCAGTTGACTGGGTTGACCCAGTCAACTGCTGACTGGACAGCCCAGTGTCGCTGACACGCGGGCCCCACCGCCCTATTAATTAACTAAAACGTTTAATTAAATAAAAATAATTAGTTTAGACTATTGTCTCACTGACAGTTGGGGCCCACCCCCTAATTAATCCTGTTAGCTGAGTTAACTCACTGTTAACCTTAACAGAGGCTGACATGTGGGTCCCACTGGACCCACATGTCAGGTTTGACCCTGGTCAGCCGCTGTTGACTGCTGACGTCACAGTGACTATTGGGGAACGTAGTAATTTCAAAAAAAATTCCTACGCACACACAGGATCATGGTGATGCATAGCAACGAGAGGGGAGAGTGTGTCCACGTACCCTCGTAGACCGAAAGTGGAAGCGTTAGCACAACGCGGTTGATGTAGTCGTTCGTCTTCACGATCCGACCGATCCAAGTACCGAACGCACGGCACCTCCGAGTTCAGCACACGTTCAACTCGATGACGTCCCGCGAGCTCCGATCCAGCAAAGCTTCACAGGAGAGTTTCGTCAGCACGACGGCGTGGTGACGGTGATGATGATGCTACCGACGCAGGGCTTCGCCTAAGCACCGCTACGATAAGATCGAGGTGGATTATGGTGGAGGGGGGCACCGCACACGGCTAAGAGATCAATGATCAATTGTTGTGTCTCTGGGGTGCCCCCCTGCCCCCGTATATAAAGGAGGGAGGGGAGGAGGCCGGCTCCCTATGGGGGACGCACCAGTAGGGGACTCCTACTAGGAATCCTACTCCTAGTAGGAGTCCACCAAGAGGGGGGAAGAGGGGAAGAGGGAGAAGGAAAGAGGGGTGTTGCGCCCCCCCCCCCCCCCCAATCCTTGTCCAATTCGGACCAGCAAGGGGAGGGGCGCAGCAGCCCCTGAGGCCTGCTCCTCTCTTTTCGTATGGCCCAATAAGGCCATAAACTTCCCCCGGTGAATTCCCGTAATTCCCCGGTACTCCGAATGTAGGAGATATGCCCTAGAGGCAATAATAAATGTTATTGATTATCTCCCTGTTCATAATTAGGTTTATGTTCCATGCTATAACTGCTATGGTTCTCGAGTCTGCAAATAAAACGAGGCTCGGAGGAAGACTCATATGCACGTGTGGAATAATAAACGGTAATATGTATTCCTAGTCTGGCCTCTAAGACTAGCTCAAGTATTGCATGATGGTTCTGTTTTCCTGATCATGGGCATGTCTATGCCAGCAATTTTGAGGGCACAGTGTTAGAAGAACATTTGTGTTGAATCGACCCAAATTGATGTTATGCTATGAGTCACATTCGTCACATATTAATGGTTAATAACACAGAGATGGTTAATGTTTGCAAAATTCCTTAGACCATGAGAGTGTCGAGTTTCTTCATACTTGCTTCATGAACTTTGGGGTTTGTTAAACGTCATCCGTAAATGGGTGGCTATTACGGCGGCTTACGGGTTCATGGAAAAGTGTGTCAAGTAACTTGATAGCTCGAGATTGGGATTTGCTCCTCCGACGATGGAGAGATATCTCTGGGCCCTCTCGGTGTTACGGTATCCATCATCGTCTAGCCAGACACTTTGTGATTTGATCACAGGGATGCCGGAACACGGTAACGAGAAAAGAGAACAATACCGGTAACGAGGTAACTGGCATAGTGGACAAGTTGTTGATCCACGGAAATGCCTACATGTCTAACCTCGGGTATTTGTAACATATCGGGAAGCAACAGGAATAGCACACGGCAACTGGAGGTTCACTCGAATATTCATTCGTGTGGGTATAGGGGTCAATATGGGTGTCCACGGCTCCGATGTTGATCATTGATCGGAAGGTGTTCCGTGTCATGTCTATACTTCACCGAACCTATAGGGTCACACGCTTAAGGGTCATCTATCTGCTGAATACTAGACAGGGAGTCTGAGAGAAAATCACCGAAAAGTTTCGGAGACAACGGAAGAGTTCCGGAGAGAGAACACTGAAAAAGTTTCGGTAAAACCAAAAAGTTGTTTCGGATAAAACCATTGATCCAAAAAGGTTTCGGCAAGCACCGGGAATGTTTTGGAGGTTGCCAGATTGGTCTGGTAATTTCTGGAATTTTTCTGGAGAAAAAACCGAAAAAAAAGTTTCGGAGCTGCCGGAGTTGTTTACCGGGTAAACAAAGATGGTTTTAATTTAAACCACCATACTGGAAATGTTCCAGAGCGCGTCCAGATAATTTTAGAGGGTGCCGGAAATGTTCTGGGACCTTCTGGAATTTTTCAGAAATAATAGTCGCGGAAAACATCTTGTCCCAGCGTGAGGGGACAAGATCCCACGGATCGTGGGGGCTGTTTTTGGGCTGTTTTTGGGGGGGGGGCCCCTTTGGGAGCAGCCCCCTTGTGGCTGGACAAAATGTTGGGGGGGGCCCCCATGGTGGGGGGCAGCCCCCACAAATGGTGGAGAGTGTTGGGAGGAAGGTGGGGCCCCATGGGGGAACACCATGGACAAGGGAACATGTTTTTCCCTTGTTTGGTGGGAACATGTTCTCCTTGTTTTGTGGGAACATGTTTTCCCCATGTTTAGTGGGCTGAATTTTCAGCCCCCTCCACCCCTTCCACCACTATATAAGGAGGAGGAGAGGTGCTCTCCAACTCCACTCCAACTCTCTCACACAAGCCATGCATGATCTGGCATTCTCTCTCCCTCCCACGAAATAGTTTCGTCGTGCCGAAAGGCTGTCTGGGTTCCGGTGGGAACTAGTTCTGGACGGCGAAGCCCTGCCTGATAGATGGCACCGTATGTGTGCAACCCCGTAGAGAGGTCGTAGTTTCGTCCTTTTGCCCGAGGGGCTGTTCGAGTGTCCTCCCGAAGGGCTGTCCGAGTGACGGTCCGAGTTCTGTGAGTCCTCCCGAAGGGCTGTCCACGACACCGTCCGGGGGACTGTCCGACCGCCTCCCGGAGGGCTGTCCGAGTGGCAGATGAGGGAGTACATCCTCGCGGTTGGGAGGTTGTAAATCCTAGCTGCGGGGATCTGCACCGACGATCGTCATCGACTCTACTTCCGCTGCGCTACGAGTCGGTAACGAAAATGATCAAACCTTGTATGCAGTCTCCATAGTGGTCCTGGGCTGGTGCGTAGGTCGGAAAATTTTTGTTTTCTACTGCGTTACCCTACAGTGGCATCATGAGCCGTGCTATGCGTAGATGCAGGTTGCGATCTAGAATACATGGAGATGTATGGGTGTTGCACAATATAATTAGGTAGTAGATGAGTTCTATTACTGAAAATTATTTGTGCGGGTAGCAGATGAAATCTGTTACCCGATGTTCTTGTTGCTTCCCTCGAATTTGCGTAGTCCTGATCTTGACAGCATTGCGGAATCTGACAAAGTTCTGGCAATCCGCGATCCTTTCATGCTGCTCCTGAGTATGCTGATTGACAGATCAACGAAGTGCTAACAGTTCTTTGGGTTCCACTTTAGTCAATGAAAGATGGATGTTTCACAGATGAAAGGCAATGCAGATATGATCTGCACGGGGGTCATGCGTATGACGAAGTTCAGTATGGGGCTCGAGATTTTATTATCTCGTGTTTCATACACCCCGCGTTGTTAATCTAGCGACTTGGATAATCATGCTTGATGATGGACGTTGGTAGCTTCGGTTTGTTTCGAAACCTTAGAAGCCACATAAAACCAGTTTTTGCTAAACCGATTAGAGGCGTCTAACTTGGTTTTGCAGGAGGGTTTGCATGTGCATATGATGTGGTATAGTAGTGCTCATAATAATTTGATTATGTATGAGATGTCTATATGATGTAAACTGATTAACATGACCTGCGTGTCATGATTCGGCATGATGGCTGGAGCCATATGATTGCACTTTAATGACCTGCGTGTCAACCTTATGTAATGCACTTATTTTATTAGCTATAGAGATAGCAATATTATCTGGTGCATCGACAAGGTGGTGGCAATCTTCGCAAAGGTGAACACCGACGCGAATGCCAAAGACGAAGAAATACAAGACTTCTCCGTCAGAAAGGGCTATACCATATCATGCTATTATGAATTGCCTGAGATGTTTATCCCTTATGATGCACCCTTACTGATTGCGCGGTAGTCGCTTTTATTAGGGTGATCTCTCACAAAAATATCAAGTAGTTAGTGTTCTCCCAAGTGTAGCACCGTCACGGCACCTAACTTTTCGGGGCATCACAGGATCTCCCTGGGTGCGAACGATTAGGGATGTGTGAGGCGGGTGAGTTGAGACCTCGCAGCGAGATCACTTGGTTGTCTTGACGTTCTGGAAGGATCTCCCTGAGCTCGGAACACGCCCATCGAAAGATGAACAAGAGTCACATAGAGATGTGATTGGCAAGTTTGCCTACCGATTGAAGTTCGCGCCATCAGTGTTCATCTCGTTCAATGGCGTTGAATGGAAATGCGGGTCTTGTATCACTCACAATCAATTATGAGAGATATTGATTTGAGTGGGAGCGCACTTTGAATTAACTTGTTTAATTCTCAGTGCAATTAATTTTGAACACTGTCTAAGTGTGATTTGCAAAATAGTTGTAGAATAATGGCTCGCGTTTCCACCTTCCCTATTAAAATTGAATAGCTGTTAAATATCTGGTTAAAACTTTACGGTTGGCAACGTAATGTGAGGATTGTCCTCAAGAGTGCCGAGAAGGACTTTGTCCTATCGCATACTTTCGGTATTCTCTCGCTTATGCTATGGATCATGTGACTCTCGTCCTTTGATCCAAAAGCTGGAATTCCATTTCAGTCAAGTGCAATATGTTTGCTTCCATGAGACCCGAACTTCGAAAGTTTGGATAGTTATGTGATATTCATGGAATCTGAAAATCATTTTCAGAGACAGACAAAGGCTAAAAGATATGATATATCCAAAGAAATGTTTGTTTGCAAACTATTAGTAAAGGAGTTTACTATGCATTAGGCTGATAAGAGAGGGATCCAGAAGAACGCCTGTCATATGATGAAAGGTGAATAAAACAACAACTTAAAGAGAAAGGAAGTGTCCGAAGGGTGTCAGTGAAACTTTCACGCCTAGGAAGTCCAGGGCTGATGCCACTCTTAAGTTGTGTGCTTCTTCTGAGAGTAGGAGAAATACTAAAAGTTAAACTGTTAGAAGTATAAAGGCAATGAGAAAGAAGACTGGAATATCCAGCTCATGTATGAATGTCATACAAGTTTTTGATGTATAGAAGGCTGGTCAAAGATATAGTTCTTGGGAATTATGATTAAATTGTTAATCACTGATTCTTGGGTATTGTGAGTTAATCACAAAGATACCCGCTCGATTGCATTCTGTTGCAACTCGATGTAAGAACTACTATGGCCTGAAAGACTAGCCAGGAATGAGGTTTAGGTATACACAGGGAACATAGTAAATGTTACTGTACCTTCCATCGGTGTATTACCGTCTGTGTTTATTTTCCTAATTCAATTAGAGTTTTAAACACTCTAGCCCATTGCATAAGTTATCTTGCAAGAAGGTTGTTCATAAGAGAACTTTTGATGTTCGGTGTTATGAATAACATAAGGGCCATACTTTCATTATGAATGAGATGTATGTTATGAATATTGATAATAATACATTACCTCAGTATTAACTTTGATAATTCATTTTAGAGTTTTACACACTCTAGCCCATTGCACAATGTTTGTTGCAAAAGGGTTGTTCATAGAAGAACAATTGCTGTTCAGTATTATGAATAACATGAGGGCCATACTTCCATCATCGATGGGACGTATGTTATGAATATTGATGGTAATATGATACATCCATAACACTGACGCTAAATGTCATAAGACTAAAAGAATACCACACAAGTGTGGCACTGCATTTGGTCACATTGGAGAAACCCGCATGGAAAATTCCATTATGATGGATTTTGAAGTCGTTTGATTTTGAATCACCTGACACTTGCAACTTTCCTCCGAAAAGTGAAGTGACTGAAATACCGTTCACAGGCCATAAGGAACGAGCAAAGAACTTATTGGTGATCATACATTTTGATGTATGTAGTCCGATAAATGTTGCTGCAAGTAGTGGATTTATCTATCTTCAGAAATGACTCAAGTAGATATATGGATATTTACTTGATGAGACGTAAGTCTGGATCTTTTGAAATCATTTGAAAGGTTTTCAAAATGAAGTAGAAGTTATTGTAACAAGAAAATTATGTTTCTACAATTCGATTGCAGAAAGAAATATTTGAGTTACAAGTTTAGCGAATGTCTGATGCGTTGTGAAAGGGGTTTCATAACTTGCACCTCCCGGAACACCACTGCAAGTGGAAAGTCCGTGAAGATGTAATCGAACCATTTATGACATGGTAAGATCAAAGATGACATAAATAAATTTGCCATTATCCCTTTTAAAAGGTGATGCTTTAGAGACTGCGGCTTTTACACTGAAAAGAGCTCCATCAGGTCTGTTGAAATGACACCATGGTATGGTACGCCCAACCATGTTATATCTTTTCTTAACATTTGGAATATGGGGCTTGTGTAAAAGGTTACAAGCCTATTCCAAATCAGACAAGTGCTACTTTGTAGGTTATCCCAAGTCATTGGGTATTCCCCCACCACTATACCGAGGCAAAAGTTTTTGCCACAAAACGGTATGCTTTTTGAAGAAAATGGTTCTTTGAAAAAGGTGAGTGGGAGAATGGTGCAACTCGACGAGATAAACAGTATCTTCGCCATCAGATCAAAGGAAAGAGACCTTGGAAGTAATTCCGGAGTTTCCTACTGCGACTGATACGGAAGTCTCTACAATAAAATGTATGGACTTCGGTCGAACTTGCAGCTGAACCACGTAGGCAAGGCTCGTGCAAACCTCTCAGGTGCGCAAACGAGATATTGTTGTTAGACAACAGTATACCTACGATACACAAGGAAGCGTTGATGGGCCCTAACTCTGGAATTGGCTAAATGCCAATACAATCCGAGATAGTTTCCATATAAGTGATTCAAGATTAAAACCTTGATACACCTTTCGGAAGACTTAGAGTCTGACGAATATTTATGGAACTATAACTGATATGAATAAAAATGTTTTATCCATAAAGCTCGACTTGTTGCAATATACAAGTTCAAGGAGTTGACTACGATGAGGTTGCTTCATCGTAGCGATGCTTAAATTCGGTTCGGGTTGAACTAGCAATTAATACATATTTCATATCATGAGATATAAAACAATTAATACATATTTCATATTCCTGAATGGATAAATCATGAGATATGTGATTAATACCCAAAGAGTACTAAGGTGTGATCATGTTTTGCTTGTGAGAGAAGTTTAGTCAACGGGTCTGCCACATTCAGATCCGTATGTATTTTGCAAATTTCTATGTCAACAATGCTCCGCACGGAGCTACTCTAGCTAATTGCTCCCACTTTCAATATGTATCCAGATTGAGACTTAGAGTCATCTAGATCAGTGTCAAAACTTGTATCGACGTGACCCTTTACGACGAACCTTTTGGCACCTCCATAATCGAGAAACATATCCTTATTCCACTAAGGATAATTTTGATCGCTGTCCAGTGATCTACTCCTAGATCACTATTGTACTCCCTTGCCAAACTCAATGTAGGGTATACAATAGATCTGTTACACAGCATAGCATACTTTATAGAACCTATGACTGAGGCATAGGGAATGACTTTTCATTCTCTTTCTATTTTCTGCCGTGGTCGGGTTTTGAGTCTTCACTCAACTTCACACCTTAAAACACATGCAAGAACTCCTTCTTTGACTGTTCCATTTTGAACTACTTCAAAATCTTTGTCAAGGTATGTACTCATTGAAAAATCTTATCAAGCGTCTTGATCTATCTCTATAGATGTTGATGCTCAATATGTAAGCAGCTTCACCGAGGTCTTTCTTTGAAAAACTCCTTTCAAATACTCCTTTATGCTTTCCAGAAAATTCTACATTATTTCCGATCAACAATATGTCATTCACATATACTTATCAGAAATGCTGTAGTGCTCCCACTCACTTTCTTGTAAATACAGGCTTCACCGTAAGTCTGTATAAAACTATATGCTTTGATCAACTCATCAAAGCGTATATTCCAACTCCGAGATGCTTGCACCAGTCCATAGGTGGATCGCTGGAGCTTGCACACTTTGTTAGCATCCTTTGGATCGATAAAACCTTCAGGTTGCATCATATACAACTCTTCTTCCAGAAATCCATTCAGGAATGCAGTCTTTACATCCATTTGCCAAATTTCATAATCATAAAATGCGGCAATTGCTAACATGACTCGGACGGACTTAAGCATCGCTACGGGTGAGAAAGTCTCATCGTAGTCAACTCCTTGAACTTTGTCAACAACCTTTTTCGACAAGTCTAGCTTTGTAGATAGTAACACTACTATCAGCGTCCGTCTTCCTCTTGAAGATCCATTTATTTTCTATGGCTTGCCGATCATCGGGCAAGTCAACCAAAGTCCACACTTTGTTCTCATACATGGATCCCATCTCAGATTTCATGGCCTCAAGCCATTTCGCGGAATCTGGGCTCATCATCGCTTCCTCATAGCTCGTAGGTTTGTCATGGCCAAGTAACATGACCTCCAGAACAGGATTACCGTACCACTCTGGTGCGGATCTTACTCTGGTTGACCTACGAGGTTCGGTAGTAACTTGATCTGAAGTTACATGATCATCATCATTAGCTTCCTCACTAATTGGTGTAGGAGTCACAGGAACAGATTTCTGTGATGAACTACTTTCCAATAAGGGAGCAGGTACAGTTACCTCATCAAGTTCTACTTTCCTCCCACTCACTTCTTTTGAGAGAAACTCCTTCTCTAGAAAGGATCCATTCTTAGCAACGAATATCTTGCCTTCGGATCTGTGATAGAAGGTGTACCCAACAGTCTCCTTTGGGTATCCTATGAAGACGCATTTCTCCGATTTGGGTTTGAGCTTATCAGGTTGAAACTTTTCACATAAGCATTGCAACCCCAAACTTTAAGAAACGACAGCTTAGGTTTCTTGCCAAACCACAGTTCATATGGTGTCGTCTCAACGGATTTAGATGGTGCCCTATTTAACGTGAATGCAACTGTCTCTAATGCATAACCCCAAAACGATAGTGGTAAATCGGTAAGAGACATCATAGATTGCACCATATCTAATAAAGTAGGGTTATGATGTTCGGACACACCATTACGCTGTGGTGTTTCAGGTGGCGTGAGTTGCAAAACTATTCCACATTGTTTCAAATGAAGACCAAACTCGTAACTCAAATATTCTCCTCCACGATCAGATCGTAGAAACTTTATTTTCTTGTTACGATGATTTTCTACTTCACTCTGAAATTCTTTGAACTTTTCAAATGTTTCAGACTTATGTTTCATCAAGTAGATATACCCATATCTGCTCAAATCATCTGTGAAGGTGAGAAAATAACGATACTGGCCGCGAGCCTCAACATTCATTGGACCATGTACATCAGTATGTATGATCTCCAACAAATCTGTTGCTCGCTCCATAGTTCCGGAGAACGGCGTTTTAGTCATCTTGCCCATGAGGCATGGTTCACAAGTACCAAGTGATTCATAATCAAGTGATTCCAAAAGTCCATCGGAATGGAGTTTCTTCATGCACTTTACACCAATATGACCTAAACGGCAGTGCCACAAAATATGTTGCATTATCATTATCAACTTTGCATCTTTTGGCATCAATATTATGAATATGTGTATCACTACGATCGAGATTCAATAAACCATTTATATTGAGTGTATGACCATAGAAGGTTTTATTCATTTGAACAGAACAACAATTATTCTCTGACTTAAATGAATAACCGTATCGCAATAAACATGATCCAATCATATTCATGCTCAACGCAAATACAAAATAACATTTATTTAGGTCCAACACTAATCCCGAAGGTAGAGGGAGTGTGCGATGGTGATCTTATCAACCTTGGAATCACTTCCAACACACATCGTCACCTCGTCATTAACTAGTCTCTGTTCATTTTGCAACTCCTGTTTCGAGTTACTAATGTTAGCAACTGAACCAGTATCAAATACCCAGGGGCTACTATGAACACTAGTAAAATACACATCAATAACATGTATATCAAATATACTTTTGTTCACTTTCCCATCCTTCTTATCCGCCAAATACTTGGGGCAGTTCCGCTTCCAGTGACCAGTCCCTTTGCAGTAGAAGCACTCAGTTTCAGGCTTAGGTCCAGACTTGGACTTCTTCCCGGGAGTAGCAACTTGCTTGCTATTCTTCTTGAAGTTCCCCTTCTTTCCTTTGCCCTTTTCTTGAAACTAGTGGTCTTGTTAAGCATCAACACTTGATGCTCTTTCTTGATTTCTACCTTCGTTGATTTCAGCATCACGAAGAGCTCGGGAATCGTTTTTGTCATCCCTTGCATATTATAGTTCATCACGAAGTTCCAGTAACTTGGTGATAGTGACTAGAGAATTCTGTCAATTACTATCTTATCCGGAAGATCAACTCCCACTTGATTCAAGCAACTATAGTACTCAGACATTCTGAGCACATGCTCACTGATTGAGCTATTCTCCTCCATCTTGTAGGCAAAGTACTTGTCAGAGGTCTCATACCTCTCGACACGGGCATGAGTCTGAAATACCAATTTCATCTCTTTGGAACATCTCATATGCTACGTGGCGTTCAAAACGTTTTTGAAGTCCCGATTCTAAGCCGTAAATCATGGCGCACTAAACTATCAAGTAGTCATCACATCAAGCTTGCTAAACGTTCATAACGTTTGCATCTGCTCCTGCAATAGGTCTGTCACCTAGCGGTGCATCAAGCACATAATTCTTCTGTGCAGCAATGAGGATAATCCTCAGATCACGGAACCAGTCCGCATCATTGCTGTAGGAGATATGCCCTAGAGGCAATAATAAATGTTATTGATTATCTCCCTGTTCATAATTAGGTTTATGTTCCATGCTATAACTGCTATGATTCTCAAGTCTGCAAATAAAACGAGGCTTGGAGGAAGACTCATATGCACGTGTGGAATAATAAACGATAAAATGTATTCCTAGTCAAGCCTCTATGACTGGCTCAAGTGTTGCATGATGGTTCTATTTTCCTGATCATGGGCATGTCTATGCCAGCAACTTTGAGGGCACAATGTTAGAAGAACATTTGTGTTGAATCGACCCGATTGATGTTATACTATGAGTTACTTTCGTCACAAGTTAATGGTTAACAACACAGAGATGGTTAACGTTTGCATGATTCCTTAGACCATGAGAGTATTGAGTTTCTTTATGCTTGCTTCATGAACTTTCGGGTTTGTTAAACGTCATCCGTAAATGGGTGGCTATTACGGCGGCTTACGGGTTCATGGAAAAGTATGTCAAGTAACTTGATAGCTCAAGATTGGGATTTGCCCCTCCGACGATGGAGAGATATCTCTGGGCCCTCTCGGTGTTACGGTATCCATCATCGTCTGGCCAGACACTTTGTGATTTGATCACGGGGATGCCGGAACACGGGAACGAGAAAAGAGAACGATACCGGTAACGAGGTAACTAGCATAGTGGACAAGTTGTTGATCCACGGAAATGCCAACATGTCTCACCTCGGGTATTTGTAACATATCGCGAAGCAACAGGAATAGCACACGGCAACTGGAGGTTCACTCGAATATTCATTCGTGTGGGTATAGGGGTCAATATGGGTGTCCACGGCTCCGATGTTGATCATTGATCGGAAGGGGTTCCAGGTCATGTCTATACTTCACCGAACCTATAGGGTCACACGCTTAAGTGTCATCTATCTGCTGAATACTAGACAGGGAGTCTGAGAGAAAGTTTCCGGAAAAAGTTTTTCGGAGACAGCGGAAAAGTTCCGACAAGAGAGGTCACCGGATGAGTTCCGGTGATACTGAAAAGTTGTTTCAGAGGATACCATAAAGTCAAATTGGTTTCGGGACATGCCTGATAATTCTTGGAGGGTGCCAGAATCATTCTGAAAACTTTCTGGAATTTTCGGAGATGAAAACCGGAAATGTTCCGGAGCTGCCGAAACCGCTTCAGATGCTTTTCGCAGATGAAATCACTAAACTGGAATTGTTCCAGAACACATTGAAAATTATTTTAGTGGGCACTAGAAATATTCTAAGCCCACATAAATATTTTCAGTTCGAACGGACGCTGAAAAATGTCATCGTGAATAGTGAAAGTGCTTTTTGGGAATTTTTATGGAAAGCACGTTTTGGGAAATTTCCCAAAAGGCTTCTAGAAGCCTTGGGCACTAAGGAAGCCCCCTTGGGGGCCCCCCCCAAGGGTTGGCCGGCCATGGAGGGTGGAGCTCCATGGAGCTCCACATGGCACTCCTTTTTGCTTTATTCTTTATGTAAATGACATAAAGTGGGGGTACTTTTGGTATTTGTGAATGCCAACTTTACCCCTTGGCTTTCCTATAAATAGAGGAGAGTGGGCTGCCCACAAACCTCACTCCTTCTCACATACAAGTGCCATGCAATGATCTGGCTTCTCTCTCCCTCCCACGAAAAGAGTTTCGTAGAGCCGAAAGGCTGTCTGGGTTCCGGTGGGAACTAGTTCTGGACGGCGAAGCCCTGCCGGATAGATGACACCGTATGTGTGCAACTCTGTAGAGAGGTCGTAGTTTCGATCTTAGGGCCCGAGGGGCTGTTCGTGAGTGCCTCCCGAAGGGCTGTCCAAGTGACGGTCCGAGTTTTGTGAGTCCTCCCGAAGGGCTGTCCGAGTGACCGTTTGAGTTTCGAAGGTCCTCCCGAAGGGCTGTCCGCGACACCGTCCGGGGGACTGTTCGACCGCCTCCCAGAGGGCTGTCCGAAGGGAAGACGAGGGTATACATCCTCGCGGTTGGGAGGTTGTAAATCCTAGCTGCGGGGATCTGCACCACCGATCGTCATCGACTCTACTTCCGCTGCGCTACGAGTCGGTAACGAAACTGATCAAACCTTGTATGCAGTCTCCATAGTGGTCCTGGGCTGGTGCGTAGGTCGGAAATTTTTTGTTTTCTGCTGCGTTACCCTACAATTGCTACTATCATCTTTCAACTTAGTTTTCTCCAGGAACATATCAAAAATAAAACAGTGGAGCTATACGCGAGCTATTGATCTACAACATAATTTGCAAATACTACCAGGACTAAGTTCATGATAAATTAAAGTTCAATTAATCATATTACTCAAGAACTCCCACTTAGATAGACATCTCTCTAATCATCTAAGTGATCACGTGATCCAAATCAACTAAAACATAACCGATCATCACGTGAAATGGAGTAGTTTTCAATGGTGAACATCACTATGTTGATCATATCTACTATATGATTCACGCTCGACCTTTCGGTCTCAGTGTTCCGAGGCCATATCTGCATATGCTAGGCTCGTCAAGTTTAACCCGAGTATTCTGCGTGTGCAAAACTGGCTTGCACCCGTTGTAGATGAACATTGAGCTTATCACACCCGATCATCATGTGGTGTCTCGGCACGACGAACTTTGGCAACGGTGCATACTCAGGGAGAACACTTTTACCTTGAAATTTAGTGAGAGATCATCTTATAATGCTACCGTCAAACAAAGCAAAATAAGATGCATAAAGGATAAACATCACATGCAATCAATATAAGTGATATGATATGGCCATCATCATCTTGTGCCTGTGATCTCCATCTCCGAAGCACCGTCATGATCACCATCGTCACTGGCGCGACACCTTGATCTCCATCGTAGCATCGTTGTCGTCTCGCCAACTATTGCTTCTACGACTATCGCTACCGCTTAGTGATAAAGTAAAGCAATTACAGGGCGATTGCATTGCATACAATAAAGCGACAACCATATGGCTCCTGCCAGTTGCCGATAACTCAGTTACAAAACATGATCATCTCATACAATAAAATATAGCATCATGTCTTGACCATATCACATCACAACATGCCCTGCAAAAACAAGTTAGACGTCCTCTACTTTGTTGTTACAAGTTTTACGTGGCTGCTACGGGCTGAGCAAGAACCGTTCTTACCTACGCATCAAAACCACAACGATAGTTCGTCAAGTTAGTGCTGTTTTAACCTTCACAAGGACCGGGCGTAGCCACACTCGGTTCAACTAAAGTTGGAGAAACTGACACCCGCTAGTCAGCTGTGTGCAAAGCACGGCGGTAAAACCAGTCTCGCGTAAGCGTACGCGTAATGTCGGTCCGGACCGCTTCATCCAACAATACCGCCGAACCAAAGTGTGACATGCTGGTAAGCAGTATGACTTGTATCGCCCACAACTCACTTGTGTTCTACTCGTGCATATAACATCTACGCATAAAACCAGGCTCGGATGCCACTGTTGGGGAACATAGTAATTTCAAAAAAAATTCCTACGCACACACAGGATCATAGTGATGCATAGCAACGAGAGGGGAGAGTGTGTCCACATACCCTCGTAGACCGAAATCGGAAGCATTAGCACAACGCGGTTGATGTAGTCGTACGTCTTCACGATCCGACCGATCCAAGTACCGAACGCACGGCACCTCCGAGTTCAGCACACGTTCAACTCGATGACGTCCCGCGAGCTCCGATCCAGCAAAGCTTCACAGGAGAGTTTCGTCAGCACGACGGCGTGGTGACGGTGATGATGATGCTACCGACGCAGGGCTTCGCCTAAGCACCGCTACGATATGATCGAGGTGGATTATGGTGGAGGGGGGCACCGCACATGGCTAAGAGATCAATGATCAATTGTTGTGTCTCTGGGGTGCCCCCCTGCCCCCGTATATAAAGGAGGGAGGGGAGGAGGCCGGCTCCCTATGGGTGGCGCACCAAGTAGGGGACTCCTACTAGGAATCCTACTCCTAGTAGGAGTCCACCAAGAAGGGAAGGAAGAGGGGAAGAGGGAGAAGGAAAGAGGGGTGTTGCGCCCCCCCCCCCCCCCCAATCCCTTGTCCAATTCGGACCAGCAAGGGGAGGGGCGCAGCAGCCCCTGCGGCCTGCTCCTCTCTTTTCCCGTATGGCCCATAAGGCCCATAACTTCCCCTGGTGAATTCCCGTAATTCCCCGGTACTCCGAAAAATACCCGAATCACTCGGAACCTTTCCGACGTCCGAATATAGCCTTCCAATATATCGATCTTTACCTCTCGGACATTCCGAGACTCCTCGTCATGTCCATGATCTCATCCGGGACTCCGAACAACTTCGGTTCATCAAAACACAAAAACTCATAATACCGATCATCACCGAACTTTAAGCGTGCGGACCCTACGGGTTCGAGAACTATGTAGACATGACCGAGACACGTCTCCGGTCAATAACCAATAGCGGAACCTGGATGCTCATATTGGCTCCCACATATTCTACGAAGATCTTTATCGGTCAAACCGCATAACAACATACGTTGTTCCCTTTGTCATCGGTATGTTACTTGCCCGAGATTCGATCGTCGGTATCTCAATACCTAGTTCAATCTCGTTACTGGCAAGTCTCTTTACTCGTTCTGTAATACATCATCCCGCAACTAACTCATTAGTTACAATGCTTGCAAGGCTTATAGTGATGTGCATTACCGAGTGGGCCCAGAGATACCTCTCCGACAATCGGAGTGACAAATCCTAATCTCGAAATACGCCAACTCAACAAGTACCTTCGGAGACACATGTAGAGCACCTTTATAATCACCCAGTTACGTTGTGATGTTTGGTAGCACATAAAGTGTTCCTCCGGTAAACGGGAGTTGCATAATCTCATAGTCATAGGAACATGTATAAGTCATGAAGAAAGCAATAGCAACATACTAAACGATCAAGTGCTAAGCTAACGGAATGGGTCAAGTCAATCACATCATTCTCCTAATGATGTGATCCCGTTAATCAAATGACAACTCATGTCTATGGTTAGGAAACATAACCATCTTTGATCAACGAGCTAGTCAAGTAGAGGCATACTAGTGACACTCTGTTTGTCTATGTATTCACACATGTATTATGTTTCCGGTTAATATAATTCTAGCATGAATAATAAACATTTATCATGAAATAAGGAAATAAATAATAACTTTATTATTGCCTCTAGGGCATATTTCCTTCAGTGACGTCATGCTGACGTCATATATCATTTTCTATTAATTAAAATAATTCCAGAAAATCATTTAAACTTTGAAAATTCGTAACTTTTAAACCGTAGCTCAGATCGAAAAACTTAAAACATGAAAGTTGCTCAGAACGGCGAGACGAATTTGATCGTGTCGTCTGTTTCGATGCTGGAACCCCCTACGTAGGAGAACTCGTAACTTTGAGCCCGATTCCGGTAGATGAATAGTGCATAATCACCGGTAAATAAATCCCACCTTAATTCTATAGTAACTAAAATGACTTAGACATATCTTTAGGCAACCCTGCACTGCATCATAACATAGCATGCCCCGTGTTGCATCTGTTTGCATTATGTTTACCTGTTTCCTCCCCCTTTTCTCTCTCGATTAGACCCCGACGTTGACGTAGCTCCTGAGGCAGACGTCGCTCCGGAGAACGACTACGTCCCCGACGACCAGCCACTTGCCCCAGAGCTTGCAGGCAAGCACCCCCTTTTGAGCATTCCGATATCGCCCATTCTCTTCTCTCTTATGCTTGCATTAGAATCTGCTGCTGTTACTGTATCCTATATCTGCTGCATAGCCTGTTTCCCTTGGTGTCAGACACACTGATACTTTGGTCACTATGACTGAACACTGAACCATGATACTAAAGACGGGTCGGCCCTGAGGGGTACCCGCGCGAGCTTATTAGCGAAGTGATGTGGGATCGGGTGGACCTGGATGGTGCCCGAGGGTTGAACATGAGGCGTGGCCGGGCATTCCTCGCCCTTGCCGCAAGTCCTCGAGACGGGGCGACGGGGTCACATCTTTCGTGAGTCTCTGCTCGTTTCCGCACTATCAACACACTAACGGTTTGGATATTTGATCCGAGGGGCCTCTGGCCCGATAGCACTAACCATCACGTGGGCATAGTATGGGCGTTCTGCGTCGTATACATCAGCCAAAGCTCTATTGACGTCAGCGAGGAGCGGCCCGCTTTGGATTGGACTGAGAACGCAACCGCGCTTGTATAAGGGGTTGCTAGGTCTGCTTCCGGAGCGTCCTCGCAACGTGCAGGGTTCCCAGGGCGAAGGCCCAAGACCCCTGGGGGCATAGGTTAGTCCGGCGTGCTGACCTCTCTTTAGAGCCTAGGTCGGGTTGCGGCGTGTTGCTTAGCCGAGGCCGGGCATGACCCAGAAAAGTGTGTCCGGCTGAAGTTAAGCGAGCGTGGTGAGTAAGTTGGTGCACCCCTGCAGGGAAGAACTAATCTATCGATAGCCTGTCCTACGGTAACGGACACTCGGAGTTATATCCCGATCTGTACAACTAGAACTTGTGACTTGAGATAAAATTGATAGTATGGCTCTGGGATTGCTTTCTCGCAAGGAGTCGAGGAAGAATCTCTGGCCGAGGTTGATGATACAATACTACTTTACATTATGTTAATCTGCACTCTTCTAATGCTGCAAGACCGATGAAGATGATTGAAGATGCTAGTCTTCGATAGGACTAGGCTTTCCCCCTCTATTCTGGCATTTCTGCAGCCCAGTCAACATATACAGCCCCCTTTGAAAATGTTGCATATGTAGTGTAGGGAGAGACGAGAAGGGCGCCGGCGACGAGAGAGAGAGAGAGAGAGAGGGCGACGGAGTGTGTGTCCACCGGGCGAGGAGAGTGGCTTTTTATAGCCGCCCAGGCGTGTGTGTATGCATGGTGGGAGGGGACGGCGAGCCGCCGGGGCATTACTGCGTCGCTCGTGGGGAATCAGCGGAAGGCATTGATTCCCCGCGGGAAAATAAGGCGCCGTGGGAGGACGACGGTGCGCCGTGTCGCTGACTCGGCGGCCCCACCGGGCTTTCGCGCCAAAAACACTCCCCCAGGCGCCCCCACGCGCCCCAGCGCGCCGGGTTCGCCCTGAGTCCGCCGGCGCCAATTTCGGGCCGAAACGGCGGAAATTGTGATTCTGGGGGCGCAGCTAGGCCCTTTTTTTAGCGCTGGCGCAAAAAAATGGCCTGGGGGGCTATTGGGGGCGCGGCTGGAGATGCTCTTAGTCGACAGAGAAGAATACGATAGCCGCGGCTGCATGGACGGACTGAGATCCGGTGACTTGCTGTGGCTAGCCCCCATCTCCAAACTGTTGGGTCAAAGATCGACGGATGGATTTTTGTGAACAGTACATGAGCTACAGTGACTCGTCTACAGGAACTCACGAACAGTCCCCGAGCTAGTGGTACTCGCATACAGTACCTTCTACAGTGATTTTGCTACAACGTTCGCTCTGGGCTGCACATCATCCATCCAACGGCTTGCCTCCCGCCAGTTACGGCGTGACTGGCCAGAGGCCAGTGACTGGATCTCGGTCAGTGTAGCGCACGTAGGAAACAAATAACGTACGAACGTGCGCTTTCGGGTGGAGAATTTTTTTTAGTAGTAAATCTTGAGGAATAAAGAGAAGGATGGACCACACTCTATTTTTCAAGACTACTAGTAGTACCTTAGTATACTGTCGGTGGAAAGGTGAGAAAATCCATCCGGCTTTGTATGTGTGCAGCTGGCTGGGATCACGTGACGCATGCAGGCAACGCTTCCCGCCAAACCCTCACCTCACCCGGAGCGGGAATCCCAGGCGAGGCCGATGGCACTAGCAGCTAGTACTAGTAGTCCTAGTAGCAGATAGCGGATGGGGTGGTGGCGAGCACGCGGCTCCACAGTCTTTTTTACCGCGTCTTTCCTGCATCCTGCAGTAAAGCAAAAAAAAAAATCATCTTTGGTCGACTGAGACGGTAAAAAAAAAGCAGGAGCCTCGATTTAAGGAAGCAAAAGCCAGTGAAAAGGGCGGTGGAGAGGGGAAAGAGCATCCGTCCGTCAGTCGTCCTGTACGTGCATGCATTTTCAACGAAAGCCGCAGCTCCATCCCTTTCCCACTCCACTCGGTGTCGATTTCTGCCACCTGCGGCTGAGCTGCAGAGAGAGAGAGAGCTGGAGTTCCGACTGCCTCTTCACGAAATCCCAGGGCGAGCCACCGTGCCATCGTCACCGGCGGTTCCGGCTGCCTGCAGCGGTGCCAAAATAACTGTCTCAAAATAACTGTCTACAAAATAACTGTCTCAAACTTAGTACAACTTTGTTCCCTACTACTCCTTCCGTCCCAAAATAACTGTCTCAAACTTAGTACAACTTTGTATCATAGCTAGTATAAAATTGAGACACTTATTTTAGGACGGAGGGAGTACTAGGTACTACTAATTGGCATTCTCAGTTGAACAGAAAAGAAAGGAAATAAATATCTGTAGTACTAATTGGGCGTTGGCAGTTGGTGGAGGTGTCATAGGCGCAGCGCATTCATGCGTGCAGCCGGGCTACACCTACAGTGGTCTATTGGTCTCAGCTTCTACTGCTGCTACCGCAAACCGCAAACCTTCTTATTGAATTTTTATTTAAAAAAATAGAGCTTTTCTGGAGGTTTTTCAGAATGATTATTAGTACTTCCTCTATTTCTCTTCATTTTGCATATAAGAATTGGTTCAAAGTCAAACTTTGTAAAGTTTGACTAGCTTTGTAGAAAAATATATCAACATCCATGCTATGAAATCAATATTATTAGATGCATGGTGAAATTATTTTTCATAACATATAACTTTTTGTATTGTAGATGTTGACATAACTTTTAACTTTTGACCAGATTTTATGCGTACACTAAAAAGAAACGGACGGCAGGAGAAACCAAAATGATTTCAGCCCATGCATCCAATGTAACGATGGAAGTGCGCCAAGGAATTTGGTGAAACAAAGTAACTGCAGGGCTCAGACTGTACTAGCTCGGCTCAGCTGCTACCTGCTGCCACTGGCTGTTCCTTGTGGCGGGAAGCGGGTTCACCTTTTTATCACCTCCTGTAGCCGCATGCACTTGGGTGGTGTGGTCGACATGCATATCCATCCATCCATGGGCAAAATTTCGTGTTTTGACCCTTTTGCGATACAAATTCAGGATCTGACATCGGTTCGGAAAATTTTCGGGATTTGACCCTTTTTCTTACCGTCAGGGGTTCTGGCGGTAGGGTTAGACAGGCTATCGCCAGGTGCCCTGGCGGTAGGGTGCGACGGAGGGGGACGGCGGTCGTCTCCGCGTGCTAACGTGGATTAGTACCCTACCGCCAGGGCCCCTGGCGGTAGGATGTCTAACCCTACCGCCAGGACCCCTGGCGGTAGGGTCCGGGCAGTTATTTCGCCCGAGACCCCGTGCCCCTGACCATCTCCCCACCCCTCCCCCTCCCCCCCGTCGGCAGTTTCTTTCTTTCTCCCCCAACTCACCCCTCTCTCCCTCTCTCATCTCCTCCACTCTCCCCCTCGGATCTTCACCGTTTCTTCATCATTTTTGCGGATCGAGATGGCTCCGAAGAGAGAAACGTAAGCTCCTCCAATCCCTCCAATTAGTTTTTGCAAACTTGCTTCCGATTCGACGCATTATTTGCTTGAAATCCCTCATATTTTTGAACTTAGATTGGAATTTTTTTCACCTAAGATTGTTTTAGCTTGATTGTAGTTCTAGTTCTTAGTTCTTTAGTAACTAGTGGTATTGAATATGAACTATAATCAATAGTTCATATGTTAGTGTGAAGATGAACCCTAGTTCATAATTTTTTTTGTTAAAAAAATTATGATGCAATGCATGTGGGAGGACTTGATTGTAGTTTTATGATGCATGTTGATATGATGATCTGAAGATGTTGTTTGGAGATAATACATTCAAGATGAACTCTATTTTAAAAAAAATTGTTTAAAAATATGATGATATGATGCATGTTGGAGGATTTTTTTTGATATGATGCATGTTGATATGATTCAATCCATCATGTGTAGTAGATGTTGTTGGAGGAATATGCTTAAGATTTTATTTTGATATGATGCATGTTGATATGATTTGATTTCATTTTTTGTTTATGTATGCTTATGCTTATGATGCTTTTGTTTATGAAATTTTATTAAGGCGGCCACCTCTTGCGGACAACATCGGCCCACGGTACTCCATGCTGGACTGGGCATTCGACAAGGGTCATCGTGCCCGTTTCATAGAGAACGGAGAGGTAAGTGATATGAATGAAATATTGATCAAAGTTTTCGGATTGATGAAAATAATTTCCTAACTTTTGGCGTTCACTTTTTGACAAATGCTCCAGCCACTGCGCATGAGGGGTCACGGGGTTCATGGGCATATGGACTACGACGAGCGCTACGCGCCGTTCTTCAAGAGAGCCCGACTGTTGGGTTTCGTGTTGCAGTTCAAGCGTCAGCCGCCGACGCTTGTCCACGCAGCTCTGACAGCTTTGATTGACCGGTGGCGACCGGAGACCCATTCTTTCCATCTGCCATGCGGGGAGATGACGGTGACCCTCGAGGATTGGTCGATGATTACTACCATGCCGATCGAGGGTCATGCACTCACCGGGCGAGTGGAGAGGACCAACTAGCAGCAGAGGGTTGCCACCCTCATCGGCGACTGCCCCGGTGCTAAGGGTAACTGTACATCCGGTGTATCGTTGCCCTGGCTCTCGGAGCACCGGAAGACATGCCCCGAAGGCGCAGATGAGATGACTATGGAGTGGTACGCGAGGGCCTACCTGTGGTATCTTCTCACGGAGGTCGTCCATTTGGATGTGGGAGCGGCTGCCGGTGGGGCGTCCGGAGAAGATGCCAAGACGCCCATGGGGTGCCTATAGCGAAGACGGCGACGAGACTCGACACCCCACCATAGCTTACGAGTGGGACGTTGTCAATCTCTACACGGGCCTAAACAAGACTTCGTACAAGACCTACACCAACGAGTTGGACGCTTTGACGCATACGCAGGTATATGAACTCGCTCAACACCTTTCTCTTTGATTCCACTTTTGACCGAGAGTGGGAACTTACCAACGTATATGTAATAGGTAAACTGGTGGCCGTATCATGACCGAGAGTGGGACTTCGATCTGAACGTGATGTGCGATGCGGACCGTGGTCTCTGGCGGTGCATCGTGCCCATGATCTGTGTGTACGCCGTCGAGTGGCACTTGCCACACCGCGTGGCCACGCAGTTTGGGATGTATCAGCATACCCCACCGGGCCCGCCCACCGATACCGGCGGCCCCGCGCTCCACCTGTGAGCGCTTTGTTCTCCGTGCCCATGATTTCATTGCGTGGCGACTTTATTATGATGTTTCTTGTGGCCTATGCCTTGTAGGATGAGCCGGCAGAAGAATCAGTCGATCACAGACTGGGAAGAGGAGCATAAAACTCATGTGACGGAGTGGAACCGACGGAGATACCGGAAAGACATGGAGAGGAAAGTGACTGACTGGGATGCTTACCTGGGCCGACACATGAGGTGGTACGATGATGGCCAGAAGCACCGTCTTCGTCTCAGGCCTAGGTGGACGGCGGAAGACATTGCGGAGCTGGAGAGGGATGACTCCGAGGAAGAGGCCTACCAGACCGGCATCAGAGACATGCACAGTGGATTTAGGGAGTTTGCACCCCTCATCAACAGGGTGGTAAGTTTGAACCGACAGTTGTATTTAAATTATTTTATTCGTCATCGTGACTGACTTATGCCGTTACAGTCTGGTGAGCTGAACAGATGCATCTTTGAAGCCTCATATGCACTAGGTGATGCCCCCGGGAGCGTACAATCTGAGAACAAAATGAGGGGGACGATGAAGGTACAATTTCAGCCTCCTCGGAACAGATGCATCTTGTTCACTTGCAATCATAAACCTGATGCTTATTATGCCCTTGTTTCATTGTGAGTGCAGAAGTTCGTGAAGCGTTGTCGCAAGCTAGTAGGGCTGCTTGGGTGTGCTGGAGCTGGGTCGGTTGAAGCTTATCAGCCTGTAGCCACATAGGGTCACATCGGCTCATCGAGCCATGTTCCCTCGTCGTCTAGGTTGGTTGAGGAGGAGGAGGAGGAGGAGGAAGAGGATGAGGAGGAGGAGGAGGAGGAGGCCACACATGAAGAAGGGGAGGAGGAGGAGGATGAGGAGGATGAGAGCAACGGGGAGGAGGAGTACGATGAAGATTATGGACCTCCACCAACTCAACCATCTCAACCATCTCAGCTGCCGAAGTGGAATCCGAAGAAGAAGGATTTGCTGAGTCCGGACCCTTTCCAGAGACCGGTTACTCGACGGCCCAAGAAGAAGACTGAAGAGACTCGTTCAAAGAGTAACGAGGACCGTACCTCCAAGAGGGGAAGGAGCAATTGATTTTGCTCTTCGATAGTTGGCTCTTGTAGTTGGAACTCCGTTTGTGAAACGGTGTGTTTGCTACTTGTGTGTTGGAACTCCATTTGTGGAACTCCGTTTGTAGCTTATTTGTGGAACGGTGTGTTTGCTACTTGTGTGTCTATGTGGAACTCCGTTTCCTAATTAGTTGAACTCCGTTTGCTATTTGTGAAACTATTTGTGGAACTCCGTTTGCTATTTGTGGAACTATATTATCTTCAAGTTTTGTTAATGTGTATGTGATGCCCAAGTTTAATTGTTTAAAATCTGTGATATTGCTGTCATATTGAATTTGAAAAGAACCAAGCAACTGAACTTGAAACAATCTTCAGCCCCCCTGGCGGTAGGGTGAACCTACCGCTCACCCTACCGCCACGGCACTTTGATATTTCGTTACAGAAGGTTTGCACTGCAAAACCCAGCCACACCCTACCGTCAGGTCCCCTGACGGTAGGACCCTGGGGGTAGGGTGCGACGGAGGGGGACGACGGCCGTTTGCCCGAGCTGACGTGGATAAGTACCCTACCGCCAGGGCCGCCGTCCCACTCCGTCGCACTCCCTTAGCGGTAGGCTGTCTAACCCTACCGCCAGGCGAAAGGGTCAAATCCCGAATTTTTTTCCAACCGGGATAAGATCCTGAATTTGTATCGCAGAAGGGAGACTAGCAGTACAGTATGCACACCGCCTGGTTACCGTCGTGCTTTTCAGGGTGCACGGCTACTGGCAGTATGCACACTAGTGAACTGAACTTCATTCAAGTGTGCCGACTGCCGAGCGACCTGCGTGCTCGCATTCATCTCACGCGGCCTCGCTGGCTAGCGTCCTGATACAAATTGTTTTTTTTTACGTCGCAATGTGTCACACAGGTCACAGCAGAGAGTGGGTTCGTGATGGCGTTTCTTCGGACGGTGCTGTTTTATTTCTCGCCAAAAAAAAGCAGAGGTATTTCTGGCGTGTTGCCTGCCTTCACACGTACTGCATGTGGCAGGTCACGGGACACATGAACGCACTCGTTGGGTCGACACGCACAATGTACGTATAATACTACTGTATACCTACCGGACCAGGTACTGCCAAGAGGCCCACAAAATTCCATATGTGCAGCATGTTGGTTGCTGGAGCTCACAAACTTCCAACGACGCTTTGCATGCCCTCTTCTCTGGGCAGCGCTCATCTTTTTTTCTTCTTCTTCTAAAACAAACACATCAAACTTTATTCACTCGAAAATACACACCCCCTCCTTCACTTTTGTAAGAAGTTTTAGACGGCTGAAATTAAACTGTTGTAAGAGTGAACCAAGGGAGTAGTTACATCCGTGAGAAATGGTACAAATTCAAACACTCAAAGGAAATTGTCGGGGCCGGATTTCGGGCACACAAAAATCCCAGAAATTAACCCCTCGTGTCATCACCAGCCCAGGATTACTGTTACAGAATTACCAAGCTATTACAAGAATTGCATACAAGACCATAAAGGTCTAATGATACAACAGGAATTCCGGTGGTGGATGACGGAAATGACTCGTGGTACTCCAGCGTCGATGGGGCTTCATTCCCACAGGAACAGCTGACCCGGATAATTCCTATCCGCGTGGCTGCTATCCTAGGCTCCGCACGGTCGTCGTTGTGGTACTCCTCGTAGAACTCCTGACCTGGCCAAGTAAATAGCCAGGGACAAGCCTGTGAGTACGTTTGAATGTACTCGCAAACATCATGAACAAGAGATATACCGAATGCAGCAGACAAAATATATGATCATGTTAAACCAAACTATATGCGTATGCTCATGCTGGATCATGCTAAAATGCTCATGCTGACACAAATCTAAATCATGACATGACAATAGCAAAATGATACGGTAGTAAATATAGCATATTAGTCATGATCAAACTTGTCAGAAATAACGCAAATGAATGCCACGGGTAGTCTAGCCAGCCCAAGTGTCATTCAGAAAAAATAAAAGAAATGCCAATCGGGTGTCCACAAGAGTAGTGGCGGGACCGCCTGTAAACTCGAGGGACGTCACGAAAAGGTCTTGAAGAGAAATGCCAGTCGGGTGTCAAGTGACGCCACGGTCGGACTTGAAGAGAAATGCCAGTCGGGTGTCAAGTGACTCCACGGTCGGACTTGAAGAGAAATGCCAATCGGATGTCCATAATAGTAGTGGCGGAACCGCCTGTAAACTCGAGGGACGCCACGAGAGGTCTTGAAAATAAAGTTGAGTGCTCAGGGTAGTCTAGCCAGCCCCTGAGACACTCCGGAAATATAAAATAAGAGAAACGGGTTAGTCCTCAATAATATGCATAGCCACAATAATATTAATATGCATAGCAAAAATATTCATGGTAGCATCAGGGTGACAATAATTATCCTGCAAAATAATTCAGGCACATTTTAATTATTTCCTCCGAAGACCGACACTAAGACCGACACTTGACCAACCCAGATTGTAGTCCTTAACCGCGGACACGGCTATTCGAATAGGTTTAAACTCTGCAGAGGTTGTACTCTTTACCCACAAGTAAATGATTTCTTTAGTCAGTACCGTGACACTGACTAATTCCCATTACGGTCTTTGGGTTGAAAACACACCTAACGAGCACACACCAGATTAACTTTCCAGATGCCAGAAATCACCTAAAGTATCGTTCAAGAAAAACTCTAAGACGGAGAGACCAACGTCTTGCATGGGATCACTATTCATACGCGCGGATTACAAGGGGTGCCCCCCTCTCAGTTACAACTAGAAACACCCATGCCCCTGACCCGATGACAGGATTTAATCCACGGCAGCGGGAAACCCTCATCGTGGCCCTCTGTACGGTGTGTGCATGGAAAGGAGTTAACAACTTACTGAACCATACCCTACCTGTGGCAGGGACCTGTGGCAGCACGAAACAAGTATGGGGGTTACCGGAACAAGACTCGAACTACGGTCGACTTAGGAGGTTTAAGTTTTTCTGCAGTGGTTAACACAATATATCTCCTTGGTAGTACCCAACAGGGTCACCACCTAGCATGTCCCAACATGCCATCACTGATCATTCTCGTCACCACAAGATTTTCAGTCACACGGTCACTTTTCTCGTGACTGGTTCTTTCCTGCAGATTAGTCAGGATCAACATGGCATATGTGACATGTGAAAATAACCAAGCTCACACATAATTCATGCTTAAACAGAGACAAAATATTGTCAAGGGATCATGCATGCAAAAATAGCCATATGACAGTTTTATTTGAATTCAACATATTCATGATGCATTTATTCTTGCAAACAAACAACTATGCAATTCACCATATCAAGTGTTCAAGATGCTTGCCTTGAGCATGCAGAAAAATTGGGTGCACTCCAAAAGTTTGAGAATTTTATCTTCCCTCCATTTCCTATTTTCAAAAGTATTGAAATCACCGCATAATCCAAAAACAGTACCAAAAATTGTTTCAAATATTTTTGAAATAAATACCAAAATAAACTAGATGAAAAATAAAAAATAACAGAAAAATAATCAATTTATTTGGAGTTAATATGAATTACTTAGAGAGTTTCTAAGCTGAAACAATTAAAGAAATGGACTATTTAAAATGTCCAGTGGAAACAAAGTTTAGGAAAAATGTTCACCTAGGCTGGAATAAAAGAGCATGATTTTAGAAATCTACAGAAATTTGAATCATCAAATTTGGGTTTGAAAAGGCCACTGTAGAATTATTTGAAAAACTACAGAAAAGGAAAAAGGGGAAAGAGTAGAGGTGCGCCCTGAGCGCGTTTTAGACGGACGGCGTCACTGGGCTGGGCCCAGCTCCTAGCCCGTGGGGAGACGGCGGCGTCGAAGGCGTACTCCCTGGAGTACGTTTCCCTCGCAGGAAAACGCTCGCGCAGAGATGCGCTTCTGGAGAGGAGGGGTGTAACATCCCCAGCCTCACACCACAGTGATCACCCTCTGATCCTGCCAAGTCATCTTCATTTGCAATGACTGATCATAGTGTTTAAACAACTCCATTCAAATTCCTCTCTGAAATAAATTCAAATTCAAAGTGAAAATAAAAGTTGTTCAAGTTTGGAAACTAAAATGTTCATAATGTTTCAAATATTCCCAAGGCAATTATAAAATTGAAACCAACATTTTTGTACTTCCCAGATTGCCCCTAGAAATTATTTAGTGGTCCAGCAATAATTATTTTGGCTCTTTTCATTTTTCAAAAAATGCCTAACCTTCCCCTCTTGGCCCCAAACTTATTATGGCAGTGCACAATATTTCCTTGTAATTGTTTTGACCAGTGGCACATTTTTGCTAAGTCATTTGATGAATGAAATTAATTGCGAAAGCTTCTGTGAAAAAAATGAAAACAGAGGAAAAAGGGAAAAGAAGAGAAAGGCTCTGGCACTGGGCTTCCTAGTCCACAGGGCCCCGCGGCCCAATCCACCAGGTCACTACCTTCCTCCTCGCGTGCGTGTCGCCATGGCCGCGTCTGGATGGAGCTCCACCGCGCGATGCTCGACACCGGTCGCTCTCACGTCGTCTGACCTAGCTAGATAAGCTGCCCGTCGCCCCTGGATCAAACCCTAGCCTCACAATCCCCTCTCCCTCGCTCGCTCCACTCGCAAACGCCGTCGCCCGAAAACACGTCGCCATGGCCACCATCGTTCTCGCGCGCACCGAGCTCTCCGCCGGCTGAGATCTCACCTGGAGCATCGTCTGCCTCATCCACGTCGACTGGAAGGACTGGATCGAGCTGGAGTGGACTACATCACCGGGATCGACCTCATCCCCTTGCTTCGGTCATCGCCGTTCAACCTCGTCGATCGCCGTCGTCTGCGCTTCTAAGCCTCTCGCCGGGCCTCCGTGAGCCTGCTCGGTGAGCCTCACTTCCCTCTCTCCCCTCCTCGAGTCGCCCCGCTCTTTCCCCTATCTAGTTCGCTGCCGAGCCGAGCTCTGTCCGCCGCCGCGCTTGCTGTAGCCGCCGTTTCCTGCCACCGTAGCTTGCGTCAATAGTCTAGATCGACTCGGCGTGTTGCTCTCGATCAAGCGAGCTCGGAAACGCGTGAAATGGTGCCCTTTAGCGAGATCTCGCAGGTCGCCGTGCTTCGGTCTCCGCCGTTCTAGTTGCCGGCGACATTCCGGCCACTTCCGAGTCCGACCGATGGCACTGCTCGATGACTGATGTGATGGCTGATGCCTTGAGCCGCAAGTCTTATTGCAACAACCTCACGGTTAAACAAGCTCAACCCCAGCTATATGAAGAATTGCGCAAGCTGAATCTCTGCATCATTCCGCAAGGTTCTCTTAATAACCTTGTGATACAGCCAGACCTTGAGAAAGCTGTCAAGATTGCGCAAGCCAAAGATGCTGAAATTGGTCTAATGAAGAAAGAGCTTCACCTCCAAAAATACAGGGATTTCTCGAATGCTGAAGATGGAACCTTGTACTTCCGAGACCGCATTGTAGTACCTCGCTTCGAGCTGATGACTGACAAAGTCATGAAGGAGGCCCATGATACACCGCTATCTATCCATCCGGGTAGTACCAAGATGTATCGAGATCTTCGTCAAAGGTACTGGTGGTCTAGAATGAAACAAGATATTGCTCGTTATGTTGCCGAGTGTGACGTTTGTCGTCGCGTGAAGGCAGAACATCAGAAACCTGCTGGAATTCTGCAACCGCTCCCTATTCCTCTATGAAAGTGGGATAAAGTGCAAATGGACTTCATTACTGGTCTTCCCAAGTCTCAGAAGGGTCACGATGCTATTCTTGTCGTCGTCGACCAACTCTCCAAGGTTGCACATTTCCTGCCAGTTAAGGAGACTATTACTGCTAGTCAGTTAGCAGAACTATATATCTCCAGAATTGTTTCACTCCATGGTATTCCCAAGGAAATCAGTTCAGACCGTGGCAGCATTTTCACTGGCCATTTCTGGGAAAGTTTCCAGAAAGCAATGGGAACTCATATTACCTGGAGTTCAGCTTATCATCCCCAATCCCAAGGTCAAGTTGAGCGCGTTAATCAAGTGCTTGAAGACATGCTTCGAGCCTGTGTTATATCCTTCGGTAAGAAATGGGAGGAATCTCTTCCGTATGCCGAGTTCTCTTATAACAACAGTTATCAAGCCAGCTTAAAAATGGCCCCCTTTGAGGTTCTTTATGGTCGTAAATGTCGAACCCCTCTGAATTGGTCAGAAACTGGGGAACGACCTCTTGTTGGACCGGACATTATTCAGCATGCCGAAGAACAAGTCCGAATTGTCCGGGAAAATCTCAAAGCAGCTCAAGACCGCCAGAAGAGCAATTATGATCGTAAGCGATGGGGTGTGATCTATCAACCTGGTGATCAAGCCTATCTTCGTGTCACTCCAATGAAGGGCACCCGTCGTTTCGGAATCAAGGGCAAGCTAGCTCCTCGCTATATTGGTCCTTTTCGCATCGTGGCTAGACGGGGACAGGTGGCATATAAATTGGAGTTGCCACCGCAATTCTCCCATATTCATGATGTCTTCCACGTGTCGCAACTCCGTAAGTGCTTCAAGGAATCCCCGCACCGTGCAGTGGATCATGAGATGCTCGAGCTACAAGATGATCTTTCCTATAAGGAGCATCCGATCCGCATCCTCGACGAAGCTGAGCGCCGTACTCATCAGAAGACGACCAAGTTCCTAAAAGTGCAGTGGTCGAATCACACTGAAGATGAAGCCACTTGGGAACGCGAGGATCATCTTCGGGAAGAATATCCCGGACTCTTTCCTTCTACCTCCTGAATTCTTGGGACGAGAATTTCTTTTAGAGGAGGAGAACTTGTAACACCCCCTTGTAATAAGCTCTGTGACACTCTGTTAAAACTGCCAAGTCATGATCATTTGCAGTGCCAAGTCATATGGGTTAATGATCCAATTCAAATTCACATCTGAAAATCAACTCAAATTCAAAAGTGAAATATGAAGTTGGCCAAACTCTGTTGGGAAAATGTTCGTTAAATGGCAAATAATCCAGGAACATTTCTAAAATCAACATCAGAACAAATGGAGTTGAACAAGTGACTCAAACAAGTTGAAACAGCACCAAAACAGCAATATTTGATATATTTAAAATCATATTAAATTCAAACCAACTTCAATTCTGCCCAAACCACTTTTTGGTAAGAGCTAATATTGCATTCTAATATTTGGACTAAGTTCCATATTTTACTAAACTACGTACAAGCCCTAACTATTTCCCAAACAGAGAGGAATAAAAGAAATCAGAAACAGAAAATGGAAAATAGAAAAGGGCCTAAAGGTCTACTGTGCACTTAAGCCTGCGCTACAGTGCCCGGCCCAGCCCAGCAACCAGGCCGTCTCCCTCCTCGTGCACGCATCGGCGCGCGCGCACATCCGACCGGCGCTCGTCGCCGTGTCGGTGATCCCGCGGTCCCCGGCGTCTATATGGATAAGCCCGAGCGCCTCTCGCCGTACCCGCGAACCCTAGCCTCCAGTTCCCCCTCGTCTTCTTCCCCACCGCAACTAGCCGAGCCGCCGTCGCCATGGTCGAGCTCGAGGTCGTCGCTGTCGTCGTCGTCACCGCCTGAGAACGAGCGCATCCGCTCCGCCCTGCTCCTCTGCATCTTCACCGGCTACTAGCTCGAGCTCTACGCCACCACGACTCGCGGATCGAGCTGCTCCCCGTTCTCGGTCGCCGGAGCCTCGCCGGCAACTGCCGTCGATCTGCAGCTCCTAAGCTTCCAACGGGCCCCCGTGTGCCCCCTAGGTGAGCGTGCGCGCCATTCCCCTCTCTGCCCCGCTTGATTCCGTCGCCATAGACGTCATTCCCGCCGAACCCGAGAGCTCCCCGCCGCCGGCCATGGCACCACCGTGGCCACGGCCGCGCAAGCTCTCATCCGAGCTCACTACTACACTCACCGCACCCCAGCGAGTCGGGCAAGCCCATCCACGGCACCTACCGTGCCCCGCATTGCCCAATCCGTCGTTAGCCGAACTCCGGCGGCCGCCGCGTAGCTCGCCGCCGTCAATTTACGCCGATTCAGGCCGAGCAAATGCCACCACTCGACGCGGTTCAGAGCGCCCGTTCGAACACCGCAAACCCCGCGCGATTTGGTGCCTCCTAGAGGAAATCCGACACCCTCCGGCGAGTTCGCCGCCGCGGGAGGCTCGCCGGAGCTACTCCGGCGACTCCGCTGACCTGGCAAGGCGTGGGGCCCGCCCAGTGACGCTGACCAGTGGGCCCCCTGGCCAATTTGACCAGGTTGACCATGGTCAACCGTGGTTACTGTTCATCTCTGCGAATGACATGTGGGCCCCTTCTGTTAATTAGCTAATTAAACATTTTATAAATAAAACTAATTAGTTTAGCCTAATCACTCACTGACATATGGGGCCCACCCCTCTAATTAACCCTGTTAGTTAGTTTAATCCGTAGTTAAGCTAACAGAGGCTGACATGTGGGTCCCACTGGACCCACAGGTCAGTTTGACCCAGTCAGCGCCACTGTGACCGCTGATGCAGTGCTGACGTCAGCATGACGTCATCATCCATTTCTGTGATTTAAAATAATTCCAGATAATCAATTAAACTTTAAAAATTAATAACTTTTAAACCGTAGCTCGGATCGAAAAAGTTAAAACATGAAACTTGCTCAGAACGACGAGCCGAGTCTGATCGTGCCGTCTGTTTCTCCATCGGAACCCCCTACGTAGAAGAACTCGTAACTCCGGACCCAAATCCGGTAGATGAATAGTGCACACACGTCGGATATTAAATTCCAGAATAATTCTAAAAATAACTAAAATGACTTAGATGCATAATTAGGCAACCCTGCACTGCATCATAGCATCACACGTACCGTATTGCTTTTGTTTGCATTATGTTTACCTGTTTCTTCCCACTCTTCTCTCTCGGTAGACCCCGACGTTGACGTAGCTCCCGAGGCAGACGCAGCTCAGGAGTATGACTACGTCCCCGACGATACCACTGAAGACCTTGCCCTTGCCCCCGAGCAAACAGGCAAGCACCCCCTTTTTGAGCATGCCTATATCGCCTATTCCCTTCTCTCTTATGCTTGCATTAGAACTGCTACTGCTACTGTTTTCCTATATCTGCTGCATAGCCAGATTATTGTACCCTGCCTTGTTACCTTACTGGTTATCCTAGACTGCTTAGTATAGGCTGGGTAGAGACACGACAGAGACCCCCACTTGATCTCGACTGCCCTGCTGGATATCAGAAGACCCGCTCATCGGGATTGAAGACTAGACCCGGGCACCGCACATCACTTCCCCCTTAGTTGCCGACACTGCTGGGTTACCGTCGAGTGCCGAGGGTGATACCTCGTCAGCACTTCTGATGTTAACCTTGTAGGTTAGTTACTCGGTCGTGGTAAGCGAGGGTAATTCCTCCTACACCACCCCCGATAACGACATCATCGCGCAACCTCTCAAGTGTGGACCTCGAGGGTGATTCCTCCTTCGTTCACCTTGATGATAACATCGCGCGGGAATTCCATCGAGGGTGATTCCTCAGGGTTCCCTTCAGTGTCAGACACACAGTTACTGTTGATGAGAGGACTTGCACTAAACCATGATACTAAAGACGGGTCGGCCCTGAGGGGTACCCGCGCGAGCTAAATGCGAAGTGATGTGGAGTCGGGTTGACCTGGAAGGTGCCCGCGAGATAACTACGAGGCGTGGCCGGGCATTCTTAGCCCTTGCCGCAAGTCCTCGAGACGGGGCGACGGGGTCACATCGATCGTGAGTCTCTGCTCGTTTCCGCGCGCTCCTAATCCACTACGGTTTGGATATTTGATCCGAGGGGCCTCTGGCCCGATAGCACTAACCATCACGTGGGCATAGTATGGGCGTTCTGCGTCGTATACTTCAGCCGGAGCTTAATGGACGTCAGCGACTGAGCGGCGCACGCTGAATTGGACTGGGAACGCAATCGCGCTTGTATAAGGGGTTGCTAGGTCTGCTTTCAGCCGCGTACGCAACGTGCAGGAGTTCCCGGGGCGAAGGCCCAAGACCCCTGGGCGCATAGGTTTAGTCCGGCGTGCTGACCTCTCTGTTAGGTATTCGGTCGGGTTGCGGCGTGTTGCTTAGCCGAGGCCGGGCATGGCCCAGAAAAGTGTGTCCGGCCGGAGTTAAGCGAGCGTGGTGGGTAAGTTGGTGCACCCTTGCAGGGAAGAAACTTCTATCGATAGCCTGTCCTACGGTAACGGACACTCGGAGTTGTATCCCGATCGGTACAACTAGAACTTGATATGAGAACTGGATATTACGGCTCTGGGATTGCTTTCTCGCAGGGAGTCGAGAAAGGATCTCAGGTCGAGGTTGATGATACTACTACTACTACTATACATTATGTTGATCTGCTCTTTTCTAATGCTGCAAGACTGACGAAGATTGTTGAAGATGCTAGTCTTCGATAGGACTAGGCTTCCCCCTCTATTCTGGCATTTCTGCAGCCCAGTCCACATATATACAGCCATTCCTTTGAAAATGATGCATATGTAGTGTAGATCCTTGCTTGCTGAGTACTTCGGATGAGTACTCACGTTTGCTTTATTTTCTTTTTCCCCCATATTCCATTTGATGCCACCAGACGACGGAGCCCCTGAGCCAGACGCACCAGTCGACGACCAGTACTACTACCCGCCTGGCGAGTACTACTACTACGAGGAGCCGACTGACGACCAGGAGTAGGATTGGAGGGTCCAGGGCAGGAGGCCTACGCCTTTCGATCGTAGTATTTTATTTTACCCCGCCTCTGTGAAGGCCTATTTCTCTCTCTGTAATATATCTGTACCCAGATATCTAATGCTTCCGCTGACGCTTGTATGCCATCGAGCTATGTATTCGAGCCCTCGAGGCCCTGGCTTGTAATATAAAGCTTGTATGACTTTATTTATGTTTTAGAGTTGTGTTGTGATATCTTCAAGTGAGTCCTTAGGCTTGATCGTGCGCATTTGCGTGTATGATTAGTGCACGATTAAGCCGGGGTCGTCACAGGTTGGTATCAGAGCCGACTGCCTCTAGGTATCCCCCTTCCCAATTCCTTGGCCGAAGTTGAGTCTAGTGGTCAAAAACTGTTTTACTAACTTGGCTGTGTGGCTTACGGGCCCACGTCGCCAACTGGGTGGAATTAGGATCTTTTATTCCTCGTCTTTACTCTGGGACTCTAATTTCTCATCTATTCGGGTTTAATAAAATTTACTAACACCGACATTTAGGTTCTCGTTAATTCTATCCACCCGGAGAGCTGGATTCAGTGCGATTTCCCTGACGTTGATCTGATTAGTCTGATAATCATTTTCCTTTCCATTGTTTTGTTTAACCTTTCCTTCTCGGATCTGTTATACTTCTCATTGACTTATGACCACCCTGAACTTCTCTGTTTCAGATGGATCGACTGTTTCCACCGCGGCCTACGACCCAGCTTGTGCTTCGTACTTGGGCTCGTGATGCCCCTGGATTTCCAGCTGTTCTGATCGCCCTCCTGAGTAGACTGGGTTACCGCTGGTATCCCGAGTACCTGGTCTATGAGGTTTACCGCGAGTTCAACCAGGAACAGTACTATGCTGAAGTTCGGATCTATGATCAGCAGAACAACTCAGACACCGAGCTACACCTTTTTCACGGAATAGGCGTGATGATTGAGATGGCAGTACATGATGCCGCCTACTCTGCTGTCGCACGTCTCCGAGGAGAGCACAATGCTAACTTGGATGATACTGTGTTTCGGTACATTCCGTATGCACCGGTTGGAGATGCTACTGGATTTTACACAGCTATCTGTGCCCCGTACGAGTCTCGACGCTACGACCCGCAGGTTCTGATTCAGTGCACTCAGGCTCTGGATCGCACTGTTCGGGCTCTGGCCGTCGAGTTGTTCGCCACTCGAGCACGCTACTACGAGGCTATGACACAGTTGCTACCAGCTGTTCGTGCAGGGATACATCCGGAGGATATCCTTTACCCACGCAGGACCGAGATGCCGCCAGGTATTGATTGGCCTGCAGTGGGAGGTCACACGCCTGCACGTGGACCTCTTCTTACAGTTCGAGACCGGGTTCTGCATCAGAGTGCACATGGAGCACAGGATCCTGCCACGACGAACATTCGTCGTCCGCACTTGCAGTTACCCCGTTTCAGTGGTTTTCTCCGACGCTGATGTAGCCTTTGCTATGTCACGTTGTGTACTTCCTTACCGCGTGCCTGCGTGCCGCCTAGTGTGTCTCTAGTTTTTCAATTTGCGCCGTTATGCTGCCCGATTGTAACCGACTGTGTATGGATCTGTATGTCTTAATGACTACTTTAAGCATCTATTGCACTCTTTCAATAATGTCGAGTTACCTCATGTTTATTGTTAAACACTTGCATAAGCTATCGCTGAAATACCCCTGTTGGAATAGAAGGATGGCTGACAACAACCCGCCACCGCCGCCACCACCTGATTACATGGCAGCGATGATGCAACAATTTGAACTCAACCACCAGTTTATGACGGGGATTATGCACCAATTCCCTCGTCCTGATGCTTATCAGCAGCCACCATCCATTACCTTGCTAGAGTTCATGAGGCTTAGTCCATCATTTTTCCGCAACACAGTCAACCCACTAGATGCAGATGACTGGCTGCGTGACATCTCTCATGAGATGGAGTCTGCTGGTGTCGCCGAAGTTAACTATGTCACTTTTGCGACTTATCTTCTGAAGGGTCCCGCAGCTCAATGGTGGGCCACCCACCGACAGACTCTGCCGCCTGGTACTGTCGTCACTTGGGCCGAGTTCAAGATTGCTTTCCGTGCCCGCTACATTCCTCTAGCTGTCATAGCTAGGAAGAAGGCTGAGTTCCGTAGCCTTGTTCAAGGAAACAAGACTGTGGAAGTCTATCAGCGCGAGTTTCTGGATTTATCTCGCTACGCTGAAGAGGACATTCCTACTGATGAACGCAGACAGGAGAAGTTTCGTGAAGGACTGCACCATGACATTCAGTTAGCCCTTCTTGTTCAAGATTACCCTGATTTCGCCACCTTGGTGAATAAGGCCATCATGGTTGAAACTGGACTTAAGAAGCACAAGGAAGCGTCCAGGCGCACCCGTGAGTCGGGTTCATCTTCGGGCTCGTCTTCCCAGAAGCGACGCATCTGGTTTCCCCAAGGCATGTTCCGTTCAGCAGCCCCTGCAAACAGGCCTTCTTATGCTGCACCACGCCTACCACCTCCACCACCGAGACAGCCTCTGCCAGCTCCAGCACCTCGAGCTCCAGCACCTCGTCCTGACAGCGGACTATGCTTCAAGTGTGGCAAGCCAGGTCACCGTGCTAGAGATTGCTCTCAGAATCAGAATCAACTGGCTCTCCCTTCTGCTGGCCGTGGAATTGGCCGTGGTATTCCTCAACAGCGCAACTATAATGCCAGACCTTCTTATGGTCGTGGGCAGAGCTACCACGTCAACATGTCTGAAGCTCCAGTTCAACCAGATACTGTGATGGGTACACTTCTCGTAAATTCAGTACCAGCATCTGTTTTATTTGATTCAGGAGCATCGCATTCATTCATGTCAGAACATTTTGCGCTCATGCATGACATTAAATGTGAAATGATGCACCAACCGTTAGCAGTAAACACTCCTGCGGGCCAGTGCCAAGCCACCCTATTCAGCCCCGAAGTCACAATTGAGATCGAGCGGTTGAAATTTCAGGCATTTCCCATAATCCTGAGATCTTCCAAGATTGATCTTATTTTGGGAATGGACTGGTTGAAGGCTCATTACGCCTCAATCAACTGTGCCACTAAAGTTGTACACCTCTTGCACCCATCGAACGAGATAGTGAATTATCAAGCTCACCTTACCCAGAACGCTGAGGCTCAAATATATGCCTTGAACGCGTTGAATGCTTCTCCGCTTGATGGGATCGAGAATATCCCAGTTGTCTGTGACTTCCCGGATGTATTTCCAGAAGAACTTCCAGGAATACCCCCTGCTAGAGCTGTCGAGTTTGTCATCGACTTGAAGCCTGGCACCACTCCTATTGCGAAGCGTCCCTACAAGATGCCTCCGCACCACCTCATCGAGCTTAAGGAGGAAATTGATAAATCCTTAAGGAAGGGTTTCATTCGCCCTAGTTCCTCTGCTTGGGGAGCACCGTCTCTTTTCGTCAAGAAGAAAGATGGAACGAATAGGTTGGTCCAAGATTATCGTCCAATCAACCAGGCAACCATTCAGAATAAATATCCACTTCCCCGGATCAACGATTTATATGACCAACTCGCAGGATCTTCGGTGTTTTCTAAACTCGACTTGAGGTTGGGTTATCACCAGATCCGTGTCCGCGAAGAGGATATTCCGAAGACTGCATTCGTTACTCGTTATGGCTCTTACGAGTACACAGTCATGTCGTTTGGCTTAACAAACGCTCCAGCTACATTCTCCCGCCTAATGAATTATATATTCATGGATTACCTCGACAAATTCGTCGTGGTATATCTGGATGATATTCTGGTTTATTCGAAGAACAAAGAAGAACATGCTGAGCACCTTCGTCTTGTTCTGGAGAGACTTCGAGAGCACCAATTATATGCCAAGTACTCTAAGTGCGAATTCTGGCTTTCTGAGGTAACCTACCTTGGACATGTCATTTCCAAGGATGGTATCGCAGTTAACCCGGAGCGAGTTCAGGCTATTCTTGACTGGACCCCTCCGAAGAATGTCAAACAAGTCAGAAGTTTCCTCGGGCTTGCAAGTTATTGCCGCCGTTTCATCGAGAATTTCTCCAAGATTGCCAAGCCCCTGACTAATCTACTCCACAAGGGCGTTAAGTTTGAGTGGACAGACAAATGTCAGGAAAGCTTCCAGACCCTCAAGGACAAGCTGACTTCTGCTCCAGTCCTTGCTCCTCCAGACTCCCGCAAAGATTTCGTGATCTTCTGCGACGCATCTCGCCAAGGACTAGGTTGTGTCCTAATGCAAGAGCGAAGAGTTATTGCTTATGCTTTGCGACAACTGCGTCCACATGAAGAGAATTACCCAGTGCATGACCTCGAACTTGCTGCTGTCATTTATGCTTTGAAGCAGTGGCGTCATTACCTCCTTGGTAATCGGTGTGAGATTTACACCGATCATCAGAGTTTGAAGTACTTATTCACTCAACCGGAACTTAATCTTCGTCAGCAACGTTGGTTAGAAACAATCACCGATTATGACTGTGGAATTTCATACACTCCCGGCAAAGCTAATGTGATGGCTGATGCCTTGAGCCGCAAGTCTTATTGCAACAACCTCATGGTTAAACAAGCTCAACCCCAGCTATATGAAGAATTGCGCAAGCTGAATCTCTGCATCATTCCGCAAGGTTCTCTTAATAACCTTGTGAGACAGCCAGACCTTGAGAAAGCTATCAAGATTGCGCAAGCCAAAGATGCTGAAATTGGTCTAATGAAGAAAGAGCTTCACCTCCAAAAATACAGGGATTTCTCGAATGCTGAAGATGGAACCTTGTACTTCCGAGACCGCATTGTAGTACCTCGCTTCGAGCTGATGACTGACAAAGTCAGGAAGGAGGCCCATGATACACCGCTATCTATCCATCCGGGTAGTACCAAGATGTATCGAGATCTTCGTCAAAGGTACTGGTGGTCTAGAATGAAACAAGATATTGCTCGTTATGTTGCCGAGTGTGACGTTTGTCGTCGCGTGAAGGCAGAACATCAGAAACCTGCTGGAATTCTGCAACCGCTCCCTATTCCTCTATGGAAGTGGGATAAAGTGCAAATGGACTTCATTACTGGTCTTCCCAAGTCTCAGAAGGGTCACGATGCTATTCTTGTCGTCGTCGACCAACTCTCCAAGGTTGCACATTTCCTGCCAGTTAAGGAGACTATTACTGCTAGTCAGTTAGCAGAACTATATATCTCCAGAATTGTTTCACTCCATGGTATTCCCAAGTAAATCAGTTCAGACCGTGGTAGCATTTTCACTGGCCATTTCTGGGAAAGTTTCCAGAAAGCAATGGGAACTCATATTACCTGGAGTTTAGCTTATCATCCCCAATCCCAAGGTCAAGTTGAGCGCGTTAATCAAGTGCTTGAAGACATGCTTCGAGCCTGTGTTATATCCTTCGGTAAGAAATGGGAGGAATCTCTTCCGTATGCCGAGTTCTCTTATAACAACAGTTATCAAGCCAGCTTAAAAATGGCCCCCTTTGAGGTTCTTTCTGGTCGTAAATGTCGAACCCCTCTGAATTGGTCAGAAACTGGGGAACGACCTCTTGTTGGACCGGACATTATTCAGCATGCCGAAGAACAAGTCCGAATTGTCCGGGAAAATCTCAAAGCAGCTCAAGACCGCCAGAAGAGCAATTATGATCGTAAGCGATGGGGTGTGATCTATCAACCTGGTGATCAAGCCTATCTTCGTGTCACTCCAATGAAGGGCACCCGTCGTTTCGGAATCAAGGGCAAGCTAGCTCCTCGCTATATTGGTCCTTTTCGCATCGTGGCTAGACGGGGACAGGTGGCATATAAATTGGAGTTGCCACCGCAATTCTCCCATATTCATGATGTCTTCCACGTGTCGCAACTCCGTAAGTGCTTCAAGGAATCCCCGCACCGTGCAGTGGATCATGAGATGCTCGAGCTACAAGATGATCTTTCCTATAAGGAGCATCCGATCCGCATCCTCGACGAAGCTGAGCGCCGTACTCATCAGAAGACGACCAAGTTCCTAAAAGTGCAGTAGTCGAATCACACTGAAGATGAAGCCACTTGGGAACGCGAGGATCATCTTCGGGAAGAATATCCCGGACTCTTTCCTTCTACCTCCTGAATTCTCGGGACGAGAATTTCTTTTAGAGGAGGAGAACTTGTAACACCCCCTTGTAATAAGCTCTGTGACACTCTGTTAAAACTGCCAAGTCATGATCATTTGCAGTGCCAAGTCATATGGGTTAATGATCCAATTCAAATTCACATCTGAAAATCAACTCAAATTCAAAAGTGAAATATGAAGTTGGCCAAACTCTGTTGGGAAAATGTTCATTAAATGGCAAATAATCCAGGAACATTTCTAAAATCAACATCAGAACAAATGGAGTTGAACAAGTGACTCAAACAAGTTGAAACAGCACCAAAACAGCAATATTTGATATATTTAAAATCATATTAAATTCAAACCAACTTCAATTCTGCCCAAACCACTTTTTGGTAAGAGCTAATATTGCATTCTAATATTTGGACTAAGTTCCATATTTTACTAAACTACGTACAAGCCCTAACTATTTCCCAAACAGAGAGGAATAAAAGAAATCAGAAACAGAAAATGGAAAATAGAAAAGGGCCTAAAGGTCTACTGTGCACTTAAGCCTGCGCTACAGTGCCCGGCCCAGCCCAGCAACCAGGCCGTCTCCCTCCTCGTGCACGCATCGGCGCGCGCGCGCATCCGACCGGCACTCGTCGCCGTGTCGGTGATCCCGCGGTCCCCGGCGTCTATATGGATAAGCCCGAGCGCCTCTCGCCGTACCCGCGAACCCTAGCCTCCAGTTCCCCCTCGTCTTCTTCCCCACCGCAACTAGCCGAGCCGCCGTCGCCATGGTCGAGCTCGAGGTCGTCGCTGTCGTCGTCGTCACCGCCTGAGAACGAGCGCATCCGCTCCGCCCTGCTCCTCTGCATCTTCACTGGCTACTAGCTCGAGCTCTACGCCACCACGACTCGCGGATCGAGCTGCTCCCCGTTCTCGGTCGCCGGAGCTTCGCCGGCAACTGCCGTCGATCTGCAGCTCCTAAGCTTCCAACGGGCCCCCGTGTGCCCCCTAGGTGAGCGTGCGCGCCGTTCCCCTCTCTGCCCCGCTTGATTCCGTCGCCATAGACGTCATTCCCGCCGAACCTGAGAGCTCCCCGCCGCCGGCCATGGCACCACCGTGGCCACGGCCGCGCAAGCTCGCATCCGAGCTCACTACTACACTCACCGCACCCCAGCGAGTCGGGCAAGACCATCCACGGCACCTACCGTGCCCCGCATTGCCCAATCCATCGTTAGCCGAACTCCGGCGGCCGCCGCGTAGCTCGCCGCCGTCAATTTACGCCGATTCAGGCCGAGCAAATGCCACCACTCGACGCGGCTCAGAGCGCCCGTTCGAACACCGCAAACCCCGCGCGATTTGGTGCCTCCTAGAGGAAATCCGACGCCCTCCGGCGAGTTCGCCTCTGCGGGAGGCTCGCCGGAGCTACTCCGGCGACTCCGCTGACCTGGCAAGGCATGGGGCCCGCCCAGTGACGCTGACCAGTGGGCCCCCTGGCCAATTTGACCAGGTTGACCATGGTCAACCCTGGTTACTGTTCATCTCTGCGAATGACATGTGGGCCCCTTTCGTTAATTAGCTAATTAAACATTTTATAAATAAAACTAATTAGTTTAGCCTAATCACTCACTGACATATGGGGCCCACCCCTCTAATTAACCCTGTTAGTTAATTTAATCCGTAGTTAAGCTAACAGAGCCTGACATGTGGGTCCCACTGGACCCACAGGTCAGTTTGACCCAGTCAGCGCCACTGTGACCGCTGATGCAGTGCTGACGTCAGCATGATGTCATAATCCATTTCTGTGATTTAAAATAATTCCAGATAATCAATTAAACTTTAAAAATTAATAACTTTTAAACCGTAGCTCGGATCGAAAAAGTTAAAACATGAAACTTGCTCAGAACGACGAGCCGAGTCTGATCGTGCCGTCTGTTTCTCCATCGGAACCCCCTACGTAGAAGAGCTCGTAACTCCGGACCCGAATCCGGTAGATGAATAGTGCACACATGTCGGATATTAAATTCCAGAATAATTCTAAAAATAACTAAAATGACTTAGATCCATAATTAGGCAACCCTGCACTGCATCATAGCATCACACGTACCGTATTGCTTTTGTTTGCATTATGTTTACCTGTTTCTTCCCACTCTTCTCTCTCGGTAGACCCCGACGTTGACGTAGCTCCCGAGGCAGACGCAGCTCAGGAGTACGACTACGTCCCCGACGATACCACTGAAGACCTTGCCCTTGCCCCCGAGCAAACAGGCAAGCACCCCCTTTTGAGCATGCCTATATCGCCTATTCCCTTCTCTCTTATGCTTGCATTAGAACTGCTACTGCTACTGTTTTCCTATATCTGCTGCATAGCCTGATTATTGTACCCTGCCTTGTTACCTTACTGGTTATCCTAGACTGCTTAGTATAGGCTGGGTAGAGACACGACAGAGACCCCCACTTGATCCCGACTGCCCTGCTGGATATCAGAAGACCCGCTCATCGGGATTGAAGACTAGACCCGGGCACCGCACATCACTTCCCCCTTAGTTGCCGACACTGCTGGGTTACCGTCGAGTGCCGAGGGTGATACCTCGTCAGCACTTCTGATGTTAACCTTGTAGGTTAGTTACTCGGTCGTGGTAAGCGAGGGTGATTCCTCCTACACCACCCCCGATAACGACATCATCGCGCAACCTCTCAAGTGTGGACCTCGAGGGTGATTCCTCCTTCGTTCACCTTGATGATAACATCGCGCGGGAATTCCATCGAGGGTGATTCCTCAGGGTTCCCTTCGGTGTCAGACACACAGTTACTGTTGATGAGAGAACTTGCACTAAACCATGATACTAAAGATGGGTCGGCCCTGAGGGGTACCCGCGCGAGCTTAATGCGAAGTGATGTGGAGTCGGGTTGACCTGGAAGGTGCCCGCGAGATAACTACGAGGCGTGGCCGGGCATTCTTAGCCCTTGCCGCAAGTCCTCGAGACGGGGCGATGGGGTCACATCGATCGTGAGTCTCTGCTCGTTTCCGCGCGCTCCTAATCCACTACGGTTTGGATATTTGATCCGAGGGGCCTCTGGCCCGATAGCACTAACCATCACGTGGGCATAGTATGGGCGTTCTGCGTCGTATACTTCAGCCGGAGCTTAATGGACGTCAGCGACTGAGCGGCTCGCGCTGAATTGGACTGGGAACGCAATCGCGCTTGTATAAGGGGTTGCTAGGTCTGCTTTCAGCCGCGTACGCAACGTGCAGGAGTTCCCGGGGCGAAGGCCCAAGACCCCTGGCGCATAGGTTTAGTCCGGCGTGCTGACCTCTCTGTTAGGTATTCGGTCGGGTTGCGGCGTGTTGCTTAGCCGAGGCCGGGCATGGCCCAGAAAAGTGTGTCCGGCCGGAGTTAAGCGAGCGTGGTGGGTAAGTTGGTGCACCCCTGCAGGGAAGAAACTTCTATCGATAGCCTGTCCTACGGTAACGGACACTCGGAGTTGTATCCCGATCGGTACAACTAGAACTTGATATGAGAACTGGATATTACGGCTCTGGGATTGCTTTCTCGCAGGGAGTCGAGAAAGGATCTCAGGTCGAGGTTGATGATACTACTACTACTACTATACATTATGTTGATCTGCTCTTTTCTAATGCTGCAAGACTGACGAAGATTGTTGAAGATGCTAGTCTTCGATAGGACTAGGCTTCCCCCTTTATTCTGGCATTTCTGCAGCCCAGTCCACATATATACAGCCATTCCTTTGAAAATGATGCATATGTAGTGTAGATCCTTGCTTGCTGAGTACTTCGGATGAGTACTCACGTTTGCTTTATTTTCTTTTTCCCCCATATTCCATTTGATGCCACCAGACGACGGAGCCCCTGAGCCAGACGCACCAGTCGACGACCAGTACTACTACCCGCCTGGCGAGTACTACTACTACGAGGAGCCGACTGACGACCAGGAGTAGGATTGGAGGGTCCAGGGCAGGAGGCCTACGCCTTTCGATCGTAGTATTTTATTTTACCCCGCCTCTGTGAAGGCCTATTTCTCTCTCTGTAATATATCTGTACCCAGATATCTAATGCTTCCGCTGACGCTTGTATGCCATCGAGCTATGTATTCGAGCCCTCGAGGCCCTGGCTTGTAATATAAAGCTTGTATGACTTTATTTATGTTTTAGAGTTGTGTTGTGATATCTTCAAGTGAGTCCTTAGGCTTGATCGTGCGCATTTGCGTGTATGATTAGTGCACGATTAAGCCGGGGTCGTCACACCAGGGGCCTCGAGGGCTCGAATACGTAAGCTTGCGTACAAGCGTCAGCGGAAGCATCAGATATCTGAGTACAGATATGAAACAGAAACAGAAATGCCTTTAGAAAGGCGGGGCAAAATAAAACACTACGATCGAAAGGCGCAGGCCTCCTGCCTAGGACCCTCCGATCCTACTCCTGGTCGTCATCCAACTCGTCGTAGTATCCATCCTCGGGGTGGTAGTAGTAGTCGATCGACGGGGCATCTGTCTCAAGGGGCTCCGTCCTCTGGTCACGACAAACTGATATGGGGAGAAAATTAAAACAAAGCAACCGTGAGTACTCAGAAGTACTCAGCAAGCAAGGATCTACACTACATATGCAACATTTTCAAGGGGAGGCTGTATATATGGACTGGGCTACAGAAATGCCAGAATAGAGAGAAGGCCTAGTCCTATCGAAGAGTAGCATCTTCAGAGGTCTTGCAGCAATAGAAGAGAGTAGAACAGTACAATATAAGGTAGCAGTATCATTAAGTCTCAACCTCACCCAGAGATCCTTTCTTGACGCCCTGCGAGAAAGCAATCCCAGAGCCATACAGTCATCAATCTCGTCGTGAGATCCCTTCTCGACTCCCTGCGAGAAGCAATCCCAGAGCCATAATATCCAAGTATCCAGTTCTAATTGTATCAATCAGGATACAACTCCGAGTGTCCGTTACCGTAGGACAGGCTATCGATAGAAGTTTTCTTCCCTGCAGGGGTGCACCAACTTACCCACCACGCTCGCTTAACTCCGGCCGGACACACTTTTCCGGGTCATGCCCGACCTCGGCCAAAAGACACATCGCAACCCTACCTACAGCTCAGCAGAGAGGTCCCGCCGGTCTACATCCTAAGCGCAAGGGGGTCTTGGCCATCGCCCCTCGCCCTCTAGGTCGTTGCGCACATGGCCCAGATCCAAGCACCACCTCTGTCGGGAATGGCGCCAATCACTCCATGCCGCACTGCTGAACTGGACATCTGACAGAGCTTTCGGCTGATGCATACGATGCAGAACGCCCATACTATGTCCACGTGATGGTTAGTGCTATCAGACCAGAGGCCTGCTCGGATCAAATATCCAAATCGCTAGTACCTTGGGCTTGCGGTAACGAGCAGAGACTCACGAAAGATGTGACCCCGTCGCCCCATCTCGAGGACTTGCGGCAAGGGCCAAGAATGCCCGGCCACGCCTCGTATTCTCACTCGGGCACCACACAGGCACCCATCTTCACAACACTCGCCTCTCAGGCGCACGCGGGTACCCCTCAGGGTAGACCCGCCTATCCAAGTAACAGTGTAAAGTCCAAGTATCCGTGTGTCTATAACATCAGGGGAATCCGAGGTATCACCCTCATTGAATTCCCACTCGATGTATCCGTCAAGGTGAACTCGGAGGAATCACCCTCGATGGGTTCACACTTGATGTGTTGCACGATAGCGTCGTTACCGGAAGTGGTGAAGGAGGAATCACCCTCGATGACCACGACCGAATAGCTACTCTACAGAGTTAACATCAGAAGTGCTACATGAGGTATCACCCTCGGCACGCGATAGTAACGCTGCAGTGTCGTTACAACTAAGGGGGTGATGTGCGGTGTCGGGGCCTGATCTTCAATCCTGTTGATCGGGTCTTCGGATAATCCAGCGGGGCAGTCGGGATAAGTGGGGTCACTGATAGGTCTCTACCCAGCCTATACTAAGCAGTTTAGGATATGCAGGTAATTATCAACAGCAGGTTACAATAAATAGGCTATGCATCAGAATAGGTAAAGCAGTAGCAGTAGCAATTCTAATGCAAGCATGAGAAATAGAATGGGCGATATCGGTATGCTCAAGGGGGGGCTTGCCTAGTTGCTCGGCGGCAAGGGCAAGGTCGTCGAAGGTGGCGTTAGTCTCCGGAGCTGCGTTGGTCTCGGGGACGACGTCAGTGTCGGGGTCTAACGAGAGAGAAGAGGGGGAGGAAACGGTATAAATACACAGCAAACATGAGCATGACAAATACGATACACGGTGCTAGGGGTAGTCTAACGCAGTACTACACGTATCAGACGGAGCGGGAGAATATCTGACTATATTTCCCGGGTCTTTGGAATTATCGGACAAACGATCCGGAGGGGGATGGTTCCATGTTCGGATAGATAGGGACGCGTGACGGACGAACGGACCGCGTCTCCGAATTCGTCTCGTCGTTCTGAGCAACTTTCATGTACAAAGTTTTTCCATCGGAGTTACGGATTATTTAATATGATTTTCTAAAGTTTTTATTAATTTCTAGAATTTAATTAATTTATTAAATCAACATTATCTGAAACAGTAATTGATGATGTCAGCATGACATCATGCTGACATCAGCAGCCAATCTGACACGTGGGTCCCACCTGTCATAGGCTGTTAGGCTAATCAGGGTTTAATTAACTTAACTAGTGATTAGGTTAATCTAATTAGGATTAATTAAACTAATTAATTACTATTTAATTAATTATTAATTTTAATAATTTTTATTTTATTTCTATTTTTGTTTCTGGGCGTGGGGCCCCATTGTCATTGGGACAAAGGGGGCCATAGCGGGCGCCGGCCTATCGGGCACAGGCGCGTGCGGGCGCCAGCCCGAACGGGCGCTGGACACCGGGGCGCAACCTGCCCGGTGCGGAGCGAGTTCGCCGGCGACGGGGGAGCCCGCCCAACGCCGCGGGCGAGTAGGGGGGAGGGGTCCGCGGGCGTGGGCCGGCTGTTGTAGGAGATATGCCCTAGAGGCAATAATAAATGTTATTATTTATCTCCGTGTTCATAATTAGGTTTATGTTCCATGCTATAACTGCTGTGGTTCCCGAGCCCGTATATCCATAAAGGCTCTGGGGAAAACCCATGTGCACGTGTGGAATAATAAACGGTAAAATGTATTCCTAGTCATGCCTCTAAGACTAGCTCAAGTGTTGCATGATGATTATGTTTTCCCAATCATAGGCATGTCTATGCCAGCAACTTTGAGGGCACAAATGTTAGAAGAACATTTGTGTTGAATCGACCCGATTGATGTTATGCTATGAGATACATTCGTCACAAGTTAATGGTTAATAACGCAGAGATGGTTAATGTTTGCATAATTCCTTAGACCATGAGAGTATCGAGTTTCTTCATGCTTGCTTCATGAACTTTGGGGTTTGTTAAACGTCATCCGTAAATGGGTGGCTATTACGGCGGCTTACGTGTTCATGGAAAAGTATGTCAAGTAACTTGATAGCTCAAGATTGGGATTTGCTCCTCCGGCGATGGAGAGATATCTCTGGGCCCTCTCGGTGTTACGGTATCCATCATCGTCTGGCCAGACACTTTGTGATTTGATCACGGGGATGCCGGAACACGGTAACGAGAAAAGAGAACAATACCGGTAACGAGGTAACTAGCATAGTGGACAAGTTGTTGATCCACGGGAATGCCAACATGTCTCACCTTGGGTATTTGTAACATATCGCGAAGCAACAGGAATAGCACACGGCAACTGGAGGTTCACTCGAATATTCATTCGTGTGGGTATAGGGGTCAATATGGGTGTCCACGGCTCCGATGCTGATCATTGATCGGAAAGTGTTCCGGTCATGTCTATACTTCACCGAACCTATAGGGTCACACGCTTAAGGGTCATCTATCTGTTGAATGCTAGACAGGGAGTCTGAGAGAAAGTCACCGAAAATGTTTCGGAGACAACGGAAGAGTTCCGAGAGAGAGAACACCGAAAGAGTTTTGGTAAAACCGAAAAGTTGTTTCGGAATATATTATTTGGTCAAAAAGGGTTTCGGCACCGCCTGGAAATTTTCAGAGGATGCCAGAATTGGTCTGGGAACTTCTGGGAATTTTCGGAGAGAAAAACCGGAAATGTTCCGAAACTGCCGTAACCGCTGTTAATGCTTTCCGCTGATGAAAACCACCGCATCGAAAATGTTTCGGATCATGCCCAGAATAATTTTAGAGGGTGCCGGAAATGTTCTGGGACTTTTTGGAATTTTTCAGAAAAAGTTTCGCGGAAAACATCTTGTCTCAGCGCGAGGGGACAAGATCCCACGAATCGGGGGTTGCATGTTTGGTGGCTTTTTGTCTAGGGAGCCTGCATGTTTCATGGAGACATGTTGGTGGCTTGTTGGGGGGCCCCTCCCCCATGGGGAGACAAGGTGTGGGCCGGCCCAAGGGCTGCCATGGTGGTGTCCCCTTGGTGCCCCCCTTGTGTTCCCATTATGCCCTTTCATGTGTGACATAAAGCTTGGGTATTTTGGTATTTCAACATCCCACCCCACCCCTTGCCTTGGCCTATAAAAGGAGGAGAAGGGGCTGCCATTCTCCCCATCCCTTGCTCTCATACACATGCCAAGATGTTATCTGGCTTCTCTCTCCCTCCCATGAAAAGAGTTTCCTAGAGCCGAAAGGCTGTCTGGGTTCCGGCAGGAACTAGTTCTGGACGGCGAAGCCCTGCCGGATAGGTGACACCGTATGTGTGCAACTCTGTAGAGAGGTCGTAGTTTCGATCTTAGTGCCCGAGGGGCTGTTCGAGAGTGCCTCCCGAAGGGCTGTCCAAGTGACGGTCCGAGTTCTGTGAGTCCTCCCGAAGGGCTGTCCGAGTGACCATTCGAGTTTCAAAGGTCCTCCCGAAGGGCTGTCCGCGACATCGTCCGGGGGACTGTTCGACCGCCTCCCGGAGGGCTGTCCGAAGGGAAGACGAGGGTATACATCCTCGCGGTTGGGAGGTTGTAAATCCTAGCTGCGGGGATCTGCACCGCCGATCGTCATCGACTCTACTTCCGCTGCGCTACGAGTCGGTAACGAACATGATCAAACCTTGTATGCAGTCTCCATAGTGGTCCTGGGCTGGTGCGTAGGGCGGAAAAATTTTGTTTTCTGCTGCGTTACCCTACAGTGGCATCATGAGCCGTGCTATGCGTAGATGCAGGTTGCGATCTAGAATACATAGAGATGTATGGGTGTTGCACAATATAATTAGGTAGTAGATGAGTTCTATTACTGAAAATTATTTGTGCGGGTAGCAGATGAAATCTGTTACCCAATGTTCTTGTTGCTTCCCTGGAATTTGCATATTTCTGATCTTGATAACAGTATGGTGGAGTTTCAAAGTTCTGGCAATCCGCGATCCTGATTGATCAACGAAGTGCTAACAGTTCATTGAATTCCATCGTAGTTAAAAGGAAAGATGAAATTTCGCAGACAAAAGGGCAATGCAGATATGATCTGCACGGGGGTCATGCGTATGACGAAGTTTAGTATGGGGCTCAAGATTTTATTATCTCGGTTTTCATACACCCTGGAAAGTTAATCTAGCGACTTGAATTATCATACTTGATGATGGACGTTGGTAGCTTCGGTTTGTTTCGAAACCTTAGAAGCCACGTAAAACAAGTTTTTGCATGAACCGATTAGAGGCGTCTAACTTGGTTTTGCAGGAGGGTTTGCATGTGCATATGATGTGGTATAGCAGTGCTCATAATAATTTGATTATGTATGAGATGACTATATAATGTAAATTTATTGACCTGCGTGTCATGATTCGGCATGATGGCTGGAGCCATATGATTGCACTTTAAATGACCTGCGTGTCAACCTTGTTGTAATGCATTATTTTATTAGCTATAGAGATAGCAAATATTATCTGGTGCATCGACAAGGTGGTGGCAATCTTCGCAAAGGTGAACACCGACGCGAATGCCGAAGACGAAGAAATACAAGACTTCTCCGTCAGAAAGGGCTATACCATATCATGCTATTATGAATTGCCTGAGATGTTTATCCCTTATGTTGCACCCTTCTTGATTGCGCGGTAGTCGCTTTTATTAGGGTGATCTCTCACAAAAATATCAAGTAGTTAGTGTTCTCCCAAGTGTAGCACCGTCACGGCACCTAACTTTTCAGGGCATCACATGGACACATGGGTGCGAACGATTAGGGAAGTGTGAGGCGGGTGAGTTGAGACCTCGCAGCAAGATCACTTGGTTGTCTTGACGTTCTGGAGGAGCGTCCTGAGCTCGGAACACGCCCATCGAAAGATGAACAAGAGTCACATAGAGATGTGATTGGCAAGTTGGCCTACCGATTGCAATTTTCGTCACTTGAGATGGACACATCCTTGGCGTTGAATTGTAATATGGATCTTGAATCGCTCACAATCAATTATGAGAGATATTGATTTGAGTGGGAGAGCACTGTTGAATTAACTTGTTTAATTCTCAGTGTAATTAATTTTGAACACTGTCTAAGTGTGATTTGCATAATAGTTGTAGAATAATGGCTCACATTTCCACCTTCCCTATTAAAATTGAATAGCTGTTAAATATCTGGTTAAATCTTTACGGTTGGTAACGTAATGTGAGGATTGTCCTCCAGAGTGCCGAGAAGGACTTTGTCCTATCGCATACTTTCGGTATTCTCTCGCTTATGCTATGGATCATGTGACTCTCGTCCTTCGATCCAAAAGCTAGAATTCCGTTTCAGTCAAGTGCAATATGTTTGCTTCCATCAGACCTGAACTTCGAAAGTTTGGATAGTTATGTGATATTCATGGAATCTGAAAATCATTTTCAGAGACAGACAAAGGCTAAAAGATATGAGATATCCAAAGCAATGTTTGTTTGCAAACTATTAGTAAAGGAGTTTACTATGCATTAGACTGATAAGAGAGGGATCCAGTAGAACGCCTGTCATATGATGAAAAGTGAATAAAACAACAACTTAAAGAGAATGGAAGTGTCCGAAGGGTGTTAGTGTGACTTACACACCTAGGAAGTCCGGGGCTAACGCCACTCTTAAGTTGGGTGCTTCTTCTGAGAGTAGGAGAAATACTGAAAGTTAAACTGTTAGAAGTATAAAGGCAATAAGATAGAAGACTGGAATATCCAGCTCATGTATGAATGTCATGCAAGTTTTTGATGTATAGAAGGCTGGTCAAAGATATAGTTCTTGGGAATTATGGTTAAACATGTTAATCACTAATTCTTGGGTATTGTGAGTTAATCACAAAGATACCCGCTCGATTGCATTCTGTTGCAACTCGATGTAAGAACTACTATGGCCTGAAAGACTAGCCAGGAATGAGGTTTAGGTATACACAGGGAACATAGTAAATGTTACTATACCTTCCATCGGTGTATTACCGTCTGTATTCATTTTCATAATTCATTTAGAGTTTCACGAACTCTAGCCCATTGCATAAGGTATCTTGCAAGAAGGTTGTTCATAAGAGAACTTTTGATGTTCGACGTTATGAATAACATAAGGGCCATACTTTCATTATGAATGAGATGTATGTTATGAATATTGATAATAATATATTACCTCTGGGTTTACTTTCATAATTCATTTTAGAGTTTCATACACTCTAGCCCATTGCACAATGTTTGTTGCAAAAGAGTTGTTCATAAAACAACAATTGTTGTTCAGTATTATGAATAACATGGAGGGCCATGCTTCCATCCAAAATTGGACGTATGTTATGAATATTGATGGTAATATGATACATCTATAACACTGACGCTAAATGTCGCAAGACTAAAAGAATACCACACAAGTGTGGCACTGCATTTGGTCACATTGGAGAAACCCGCATGGAAAACTCCATTATGATGGATTTTGAAGTCGTTTGATTTTGAATCATCTGACACTTGCAAATTTCCTCCGAAAAGTGAAGTGACTGAAATACCGTTCACAGGCCATAAGGAATGAGCAACAAACTTATTGGTGATCATACATTTTGATGTGCGTAGTTCAATAAATGTTGTTGCAAGTAGTGGATTTATCTATCTTCAGAAATGACTCAAGTAGATATATGGATATTTACTTGATGAGACGTAAGTCTGGATCTTTTGAAATCATTCGAAAGGTTTTCAAATATGAAGTAGAAGTTATTATAACAAGAAAATTATGTTTCTACAATTCGATTGCAGAAAGAAATATTTGAGTTACAAGTTTAGCGAATGTCTGATGAGTTGTGAAAAGAGTTTCATAACTTACACCTCCCGGAACACCACTGTGCGTGGAAAGTCCGTGAAGATGTAATCGAACCATTTATGACATGGTAAGATCAAAGATGACATAAATAAATTTGCCATTATCCCTTTTAAAAGGTGATGCTTTAGAGACTGCGGCTTTTACACTGAAAAGAGCTCCATCGGGTCTGTTGAAATGACAGCATGGTATGGTACGCCCAACCATGTTATATCTTTTCTTAACATTTGGAATATGGGGCTTGTGTAAAAGGTTACAAACCTATTCCAAATCAGACAAGTGCTACTTTGTAGGTTATCCCAAAATGTTGGGTATTCCTCCCTCACTATACCGAGGCAAATAGGTTTGCCACAAAGAACGGTATGCTTTTTGAAGAAAATGGTTCTTTCAAAAAGGTGAGTGGGAGAATAATGCAACTCGACGAGATAACCAGTATCTCCGTCATCAGGTCAAAGGAAAGAGACCTTGGAAGTAATTCCAGAGTTTCCTACTGCGACTGATATGGAAGTCTCTACAATAAAATGTATGGACTTCGGTCGAACTTGCAGCTGAACCATGTAGGCAAGGCTCGTGCAAACCTCTCAGGTGCGCAAATGAGATATTGTTGTTAGACAACAGTATACCTACGATACACAAGGAAGCGTTGATGGGCCCTGACTCCGGAATTGGCTAAATGCCAATACAATCCGAGATAGTTTCCATATAAGTGATTCAAGATTAAAACCTTGATACACCTTTCGGAAGACTTAGAGTCTGACGAATATTTATGGAACTATAACTGATACGAATAAAAATGTTTTATCCATAAAGCTCGACTTGTTGCAATATACAAGTTCAAGGAGTTGACTACGATGAGGTTGCTTCACCGTAGCGATGCTTAAAGTCGGTTCGGGTTGAACTAGCAATTAATACATATTTCATATCATGAGATATAAAACAATGGATGACAAAAGGATTTCCATCTGATGGAAATGAAACCAAGGAATTGCATGTGTTACAGTCCAAGGTATTTTGTCAATCCGGAGGATGCTAGTAAGGGTGCAAACTTCAGAGTTCCAGCGATGGACAGAAGAGAGCAAAGAGGAGTTGGAATCTTCGTGTTTTGATGAAATGGTCAAAAAGGGTTTTGACTTCATCAATGGGTAACGAAGATACTTGTAATTCAAGAAAGTAAGTGGGAGCATAATAACATTTCTAAAAACCTTGTGTGCTTGACACATTGTTAATTGGAATTAAAATTCTTGACACGAATTAGGACTTCATTTGAAAATAGTTTTTCAATGAAGTGCTTGGGCTAAATAGCCTTTATATTAGGCATGATGATCTATGGAGATAGATTTACCTAATAGGGCCAAGCAAAGATACATATTGACAAGATGCTAAAACCTTTTAGCATTAAAAACGTCAAGGAGTGATTCTTGCCGAAGTCACATGGAAAGAGTTTTTGCAAGACTCGGTGTCCCAAAACACTGATGAGCAAAATACATGATGGAGATTCCACACACTCTTGAGTTTGGATTAATCATGTATTCCATGGTATGTAAAAACAACCAGATATGTCCAATACTCCCAAAGTTGTTGCGAGTATAGATACCAAAGTGATCAAAAGTACTGACCATGGGACAACAGTGAAAAAGGGTCATTGAGTACTATAGTAGCACTGATGACATGTATTCTCGCAAGCAGAGATCATGAAGAGTTCGTTGTAAAAGGTTACATCGATACAGTCTTCATCCATGCTCCAAGCGATTTTCGATTTAAGTTAAGGGTTTTGTGCAATACACAATATGGTGGCACGGTAGTTGGAAATTGTTCCAAACAAGTTACTGTGGCGAATTCTATAACAGAGGCGAAGTATGTTGCCGCTTTTAAAAGCGACAAAGAAGATGTTGAATCATATAGTTCATTCATGAACTTAGTATGGTTCCAAGATGGCTTTTGTCAATGGGACACTACTGCAGATAGTTGCTCCATAACTCAGTCTGAGAAATCCAGGTTCGACCTGTGATTCACATACATACAAAGCCAAGTCCACACAAAATATGAATTTTGTGAAAGCGTGAAAACGTGAGGATATGCAAAGATACACACGGAGCTGAAGTCGTCAGATCCGTTGGACATCAGGCTATACCACAAGCGAAGCATATTTACACCGGTGTGCCACAGGTGTGAAGTGCATTAGCATTAACTAGATTATTGACTCTAGTGCAAGTGGGAGTCTGTAGGAGATATGCCCTAGAGGCAATAATAAATGTTATTATTTATCTCCGTGTTCATAATTAGGTTTATGTTCCATGCTATAACTGCTGTGGTTCCCGGGCCCGTATATCCATAAAGGCTCTGGGGAAAACCCATGTGCACGTGTGGAATAATAAACGGTAAAATGTATTCCTAGTCATGCCTCTAAGACTAGCTCAAGTGTTGCATGATGATTATGTTTTCCCAATCATAGGCATGTCTATGCCAGCAACTTTGAGGGCACAAATGTTAGAAGAACATTTGTGTTGAATCGACCCGATTGATGTTATGCTATGAGATACATTCGTCACAAGTTAATGGTTAATAACGCAGAGATGGTTAATGTTTGCATAATTCCTTAGACCATGAGAGTATCGAGTTTCTTCATGCTTGCTTCATGAACTTTGGGGTTTGTTAAACGTCATCCGTAAATGGGTGGCTATTACGGCGGCTTACGGGTTCATGGAAAAGTATGTCAAGTAACTTGATAGCTCAAGATTGGGATTTGCTCCTCCGGCGATGGAGAGATATCTCTGGGCCCTCTCGGTGTTACGGTATCCATCATCGTCTGACCAGACACTTTGTGATTTGATCACGGGGATGCCGGAACACGGTAACGAGAAAAGAGAACAATACCGGTAACGAGGTAACTAGCATAGTGGACAAGTTGTTGATCCACGGGAATGCCAACATGTCTCACCTTGGGTATTTGTAACATATCGCGAAGCAACAGGAATAGCACACGGCAACTGGAGGTTCACTCGAATATTCATTCGTGTGGGTATAGGGGTCAATATGGGTGTCCACGGCTCCGATGCTGATCATTGATCGGAAAGTGTTCCGGTCATGTCTATACTTCACCGAACCTATAGGGTCACACGCTTAAGGGTCATCTATCTGTTGAACGCTAGACAGGGAGTCTGAGAGAAAGTCACCGAAAATGTTTCGGAGACAACGGAAGAGTTCCGAGGGAGAGAACACCGAAAGAGTTTCGGTAAAACCGAAAAGTTGTTTCGGAATATATTATTTGGTCAAAAAGGGTTTCGGCACCGCCTGGAAATTTTCAGAGGATGCCAGAATTGGTCTGGGAACTTCTGGGAATTTTCGGAGAGAAAAACCGGAAATGTTCCGAAACTGCCGTAACCGCTGTTAATGCTTTCCGCTGATGAAAACCACCGCATCGAAAATGTTTCGGATCATGCCCAGAATAATTTTAGAGGGTGCCGGAAATGTTCTGGGACTTTTTGGAATTTTTCAGAAAAAGTTTCGCGGAAAACATCTTGTCTCAGCGCGAGGGGACAAGATCCCACGAATCGGGGGTTGCATGTTTGGTGGCTTTTTGTCTAGGGAGCATGCATGTTTCATGGAGACATGTTGGTGGCTTGTTGGGGGGGCCCTCCCCCATGGGGAGACAAGGTGTGGGCCGGCCCAAGGGCTGCCATGGTGGTGTCCCCTTGGTGCCCCCCTTGTGTTACCATTATGCCCTTTCATGTGTGACATAAAGCTTGGGTATTTTGGTATTTCAACATCCCACCCCACCCCTTGCCTTGGCCTATAAAAGGAGGAGAAGGGGCTGACATTCTCCCCATCCCTTGCTCTCATACACATGCCAAGATGTTATCTGACTTCTCTCTCCCTCCCACGAAAAGAGTTTCGTAGAGCCGAAAGGCTGTCTGGGTTCCGGCAGGAACTAGTTCTGGACGGCGAAGCCCTGCCGGATAGGTGACACCGTATGTGTGCAACTCTGTAGAGAGGTCGTAGTTTCGATCTTAGTGCCCGAGGGGCTGTTCGAGAGTGCCTCCCGAAGGGCTGTCCAAGTGACGGTCCGAGTTCTGTGAGTCCTCCCGAAGGGCTGTCCGAGTGACCATTCGAGTTTCGAAGGTCCTCCCGAAGGGCTGTCCGCGACATCGTCCGGGGGACTGTTCGACCGCCTCCCGGAGGGCTGTCCGAAGGGAAGACGAGGGTATACATCCTCGCGGTTGGGAGGTTGTAAATCCTAGCTGCGGGGATCTGCACCGCCGATCGTCATCGACTCTACTTCCGCTGCGCTACGAGTCGGTAACGAACATGATCAAACCTTGTATGCAGTCTCCATAGTGGTCCTGGGCTGGTGCGTAGGGCGGAAAATTTTTGTTTTCTACTGCGTTACCCTACAGCTGTAGCGGACGACAACAGTGGCAGAGCAGCGAGCAGCAGCGCCGCGAGAACGAGCACGGGAGCGGGCGGCACACGGCGTAGCGGGAGTGGCGCGGAGCGGCGCATCAGCGAGCGCGTGTAGGTGAAGCAGCAGCAGTCAGCAGGAGCAGCGGAAGGCCGGCCGGTGACTGCAGGCGGCAGGGCGCGCGGGCGCGCGCGCGCGAGAGGCGGGAGCACGCAGCGGGCACACGGGCGCAGGGGAGCACATGGCGCGGGCGCGGTCGAGGCGCGACCCTGGCGGGGCGAGCACGTGGTGATGGGCGCGGTGAGCGCGAGCGCGGGCCGAACCGGCGACGGGAGAGAGAGGGGAGAGGCCGGGGCCTCACCGCGGGGTTGAAGGGCACGGGGCAGTGGTGCGTGGGGAGGGCGACGGGGACGACGGCGTCGGAGACGGGGAGGCAGTCCGGCGAGGTGGACGAGGCGGCGACGGGGCGCGTGCCAGCGATCCAGATCGGGGGGGGGGGGGAATGGGGTGTCGGTGGGGGGGGGGTAGGGTTTCGGGGTCCAGGGGATAAGGGGTGGGGGTGGGCCGTGCCGTGCCAGCTGGGCTGGCCGGCTGGGCTGAGGCCCAGTTAGGCCGGGGGTTTTCTTTTTATTTTCCTGTTTTGTTTTCTTTTTGTCTTTTCTTTTTATTTATTCTCATTTCTCTGTTTTGTAAATAGTTAGGCCTCAAATTGAATTTTGTAAAACATGGCACTTGTTCCATTAAATGCTAGGCACTATCTACCACTGCCAAAAATTGGTTAGGAGACAACTGAAATTCACACAAATTTTATAATAAATAAAATGTATTAAACTTTGCTGTTTTGATAATGTTAGAGGCACCTAATTTATTTATTTATTTATTGTTGGTTACAATTTTAGAATGGTCTCTGCAATATTTGCTATTTATTGAACATTTCAGTTTCTATGTTGGATAACTTTTATTTTCCACTTTCATTTAAATTTGGATTTTGACTTAGGAGTTGAAATGCAATACAATGCTAATGATGATCATGCACTGTTAAACATGATGACATGGCATAATCAAAAGGGGATTACTGTAGCTTAATACATGGGGTGTTACACTGACAGCCCTGGCCCACTAACTAAACCTCCCTGTTAGTTTAAATTAAATGCTGATTAACCCCCCGAGGCTGACAGGTGGGCCCCACCTGTCAGTTTGATCAGTCAGCAGCTCAGTCGATTGCTGACGCAATGCTAACCTCATGCTGACGTCATAATTAATTTTTGTTAATTTCAGATAATTCCAGAAAATCATTTAAATTTTAAAAATTCATAACTTTTAAACCGTAACTCAGATCGAAAAAATTAAAACATGAAAGTTGCTCAGAACGACGAGACGAGTCTAATCGTGCCGTGTGTTTCCTTGTCGGAACCTCCTACGTAGGAGAACTCATAACTCCGAACCCATATCCGATAGATGAATAGTGACTAATCACCGGTAAATAAATCCCACGATAATCCTAAAATGACCTATATGCATCTTTAGGCAACCCTGCACTGCATCGTAGCCTAACATGCACCATGTTGCGTTTGCTTGCATTATGTTTACCTGTTTCTTCCCCCTCTTCTCTCTCGGTAGACCTCGACGTTGACGTAGCTCCCGAGGCAGACGCAGCTCCGGAGTACGACTATGTCCCCGACGACACCACTGACGACCTTGCCCCTGCCGCAGAGCAAACAGGCAAGCACCCCCATTTTGAACATTCCGATATCACCTATTCTCTTCTCTCTTATGCTTGCATTAGATGTTACTGCTGCTGTTACTATCCTATATCTGTTGCATAGCCTGATTACTTGTAACCTACTGTTGATACCTGCCTGTTATCCTAAACTGTATAGCATAGGATGGGTAGAGCCTTATCAGAGACCCACTTGTCCCGACTGCCCCGCTGGATAATCAGAAGACCCGATTATCGGGATCGAAGATCAGACCCGGGCACCGCACGTCACTTCCCCCTTAAATTGCGCTACACTACTGGGTTACTATCGAGTGCCGAGGGTGATACCTCGTCAGCACTTCTGATGATAACCTTGTAGGTTAGTTATTCGGTCGTGGTAAGCGAGGGTGATTCCTCCTACACCACCCCCGCTAATGACGTCGTCGTGCAACTTCTCAAGTGTGGACCTCGAGGGTGATTCCTCATTCGTTCACCTTGACGATAGCATCGAGCGGGAATTCCATCGAGGGTGATTCCTCAGGGTTCCCCTTGGTGCCAGACACACGGATACTTGGTTACTACGACCGAACACTAAACCATGATACTATGATACTAAAGACGGGTCGGCCCTGAGGGGTACCCGCGCGAGCATGAATGCGAAGTGATGTGGAGTCGGGTGGACCTGAGAGGTGCCCGCGAGATAACTACGAGGCGTGGTCGGGCATTCTTAGCCCTTGCCGCAAGTCCTCGAGACGGGGCGACGGGGTCACATCGATCGTGAGTCTCTGCTCGTTTGCGCGCGCTCCTAATCCACTAAACGGTTTGGATATTTGCTCCGAGGGGCCTCTGGCCTGATAGCACTAACCATCATGTGGGCATAGTATGGGCGTTCTGCGTCATATACATCAGCCGAAGCTCTATTGACGTCAGCGAGGAGCGGCCCATTTTGGATTGGACTGGGAACGCAACTGCGCTTGTATAAGGGGTTGCTAGGTCTACTTCCGAAACGTCCTTGCAACGTGCAGGGTTCCCAGGGTGAAGGCCCAAGACCCCTAGGGGCATAGGTTAGTCCGGCGTGCTGACCTCTCTTTAGAGCCTAGGTCGGGTTGCGGCGTGTTGCTTAGCCGAGGCCGGGCATGACCCAGAAAAGTGTGTCCGACCGGAGTTAAGCGAGCGTGTTGGGTAAGTTGGTGCACCCCTGCAGGGAAGAAACTTCTATCGATAGCCTGTCCTACGGTAACAGACACTCGGAGTTGTATCCCGATCGGTACAACTAGAACATGAGTTGAGATGAGAACTGGATAGTACGGCTCTGGGATTGCTTTCTCGCAAGGAGTCGAGAAAGGATCTCTGGCCGAGGTTGATGATACTACTACTACTTTACATTATGTTATTCTGCACTCTCCTAATGCTGCAAGACTGATGAAGATGATGAAGATGCTAGTCTACGATAGGACTAGGCTTTTCCCTTCTATTCTGGCATTTCTGCAGCCCAGTCCACATATACAGCCCCCTTTGAAAATGTTGCATATGTAGTGTAGATCCATGCTTGCTGAGTTCTTCGGATGAGTACTCACGTTTGCTTTACTTTCTTTTTCCCCATATCCCTTTTGATGCCACCAGACGTCGGAGCCCCAGAGCCAGACGTCCCTGTCGACGACCACTACTACTTCCAGCCCGGAGAGTACTACTACTACGAGGAGCCGACCGACGACCAGGAGTAGGATTCGGAGGGTCCAGGGCAGGAGGCCTACGCCTTTCGATCGTAGCTTTTATTTTGCCCTGCCTCTGTGAAGGCTTATCTCTCTTTCTGTAATATATCTGTACCCAGATATCTAATGCTCCGCTGACACTTGTATGCCATCGAGCTATGTATTCGAGCCCTCGAGGCCCTGGCTTGCAATATAAAGCTTGTATGAATTTATTTATGTTTTAGAGTTGTGTTGTGATATCTTCAAGTGAGTCCTTAGGCTTAATCATGTGCATTTACGTGTATGGTTAGTGCATGATTGAGCCGGGGTCGTCACAGGTTGGTATCAGAGCCGACTGCCTCTAGGAGTCCTCCTATCCAACTCCCTGGCCGAAGTTGAGTCTAGTGGTCCAAAACTGTTTTACTAACTTGGCTGTGTGGCTTACGGGCCCACGTCGCCAACTGGTGGTATTAGGATCTTTTATTCCTCATCTATGCTCTGGGACTCTGATTTCTTTTCTATTCGGGTTAAAATTTTACTAACTTCAACGTTAGGATCTCGTAACCGCTTTCTCCCGGAGAGCCCCTCATGCCAGATGATCGCTTGGTTCATCAGAAGACTCCGACGATACTCCTCGAAGTTCCCGAGACCCTGTTCCACTGCTTTGCAGTTCCTGACCACCAATAAACTACGATGGATAACTACTTACACTCGTCGTTCATAGATTCATTTTAGTTACTCCCGGGTTTCATCCGACATATCGAAGTACTATCCGACGTTTCGAGAATTCTCTGAACCTACTGCCTTGCAGTCCCTTTCCGCGTGAACACACCTACGAATAAATCCTCATACTACACGGGATCCGTTCATTCCCAGTTATTCGAGTGCTTTCCAGAACACATTGAATTGCTATCTGATCTCCCGAAAATCCTTTGCAGACTATTTCTCTTGAAATTCTTGCCTGCTTGCCTTATGGTTAATTCCATATGTCTGGCAATAATCATTCGTATCCTTTGACAACGTCATTTAGGTCTTATTGATCCAACATGAGTGCGAATGCTCGCAATCATCAGTCGATTCCTAGAACTCGTCCTTCCGGCTCAGTCACCATTCCAGACATGAGCTGGTTCTCAGCCAATCAAGTATTGATTGATTGTTCAACTAAGCATGTACAACTCACTCGTCCCTCTGCCCAGGTGAACTAATTGTCACTCCTGACTTTGGAATTCGTGAACCCTCCGAATTTTAAACCTGGGTTGTTCAAGTGCTTCCTTAATTCGTTGTGCTTGATTCCGTCCTTCCTCAAGAGGACTCTCAGGTGGGACCAGTTGTTAAAACCATACCCCGTTAGTTCTCACGGATCACTTGATTCCTTTTGTGGACAATTATCCGACCGATTCTTTTCTATTCTAAGAACCTTATCGGTTCCTTCCCCGATGACATTGCCTTTGGCACTGAAGCATTCTCTGCTTCTTGCCGACTGTAGATCCGCCCAGTTTGCATGGCACAGAGAGGTAGTGCATTCCTTCTCCATATTGACCTGGGACTGACTACTGACCAGGACATGTCACGTAACCATGGTTGGAGATCTCTGCAAGACGAAACACTAAAGATGTCCATCTAGTTCTATTCAACCTACTCATCTTTTGATCAGAGCTTTTGCTTCTGATCCTTCATTTCTGAACCATAACTCCTTTGTACTTAAACGTTGGAATATTCCGATGATTCTATAATCTGTTCCCGTTACCTGTTTCCTTCTTCTGGTTGAGTGCTGGTACTCACAATAACATCCTTTGCGGCCTGCCAGATCCTTTGTTGGGTTAATATTTGATAGTGTCCTCCCTCTTCCATAACCTTGACAGTTCCCCCTCTGATACATGATGCCTTCGGTAAATTGTATCATCAAGCTTTGACTTCGATACCCCTTCTTTTGGACTCGTAATCTCTTGCTTTGGATGATGGTTGTATAGAATTGTAAAATATCCCGATGGGTTGTATCTATGCTTCTGCCATCAGCGAGAACCCATAAACTTCTACGAGACATACTCTTCTGATGCTTCATCAGATAAATTTTTCAACATTTCAACTTCACCAAAAACGAGGAGTGAATGAAGGGTTATGCATTGAAGAAGTGGGAGTCGACCTTGAAATTTATGTTCATGCCCATGGATCCGGGGTAGAACTTATCATGGAAGCTGCTCGTAAAAATAATTATTTCCTTGGTACAAGTTCATCTTGAATCTACGAATTGATCCTTTGCAATCGTGGTTCCGACCATATTTCCTCCTTGATTCCATTTACCGGATAAGATAAAATACTTATCCTCTGCAAATCATTTCCCCCGTCCAACCTCTACTCCGATTTACCTTCCGGTATTATCCCTAGTATTTGCTACTGGGAAGTTAAATACTCCATTACATCATTCCTAGCCTGATCGGCTATATCATTATCGTGCCAACTTTTAACTGTGCTACCTGATCCTTCTTCCCGGAGCACAATTTTCGACGATGAGCTAAGCTTGCGTCAATCTTCCTCATCTTGTCATTTCACCTTGAACAACAAGCTTGACTTCGAGCTTGTGTCGTATCCGTGGTTCCAATAACCTTTCGCTTCATCATTCCTTTGATTTGATGTCATCACCGATCGATTACATCTTCTTGAAACCTCTCGACAAATGAGTCATGATCATCATCAACATTCCGAGCTCTAACAGGTTATCTTCCGCTGACACTTGTATGCCATCGAGCTATGTATTCGAGCCCTCGAGGCCCTGCCTTGTAATATAAAGCTTGTATGAATTTATTTACGTTTTAGAGTTGTGTTGTGATATCTTCAAGTGAGTCCTTAGGCTTAATCGTGTGCATTTGCATGTATGGTTAGTGCACGATTGAGCCGGGGTCGTCACAAGGGGTGACTCACCGACAGGTGGGACCCACCTGTCGGGTTCGTCCTCTCCCTCGTGCGCGCGCCTGGACAGGGACAGAGGCGAGCTCCGGCGATGCTCGCCGGCGGCAGGGGCCACCATTCGCGAAGCTGGTGGTACTGGCGTGCTCCTGAGGACGAGCCGTACCCGTTGGAGGGGAAGGGAGTTGCCGGAGAGCTCGAGGTTGAGTAGTGTAACATCCCCAGGTTACCCCACTCTGGTTAAGCTACTTACCCTGCCATGTCATCATGATCATTCTAATAAAATTGTATTAGAAAATATTTCAACCTCAAATTCAAATTTCAAATGGGAGTCAAATAAATATTTCTTCAAATGGCAAAACTAAAATGTCCATAATACTGGAAATAATCCTAAGGTAATTATAAAATTGAAACCAACCTCAGATAAATTCCCAGAATGCCCCTGGACATTTACAACAGCAGTCCATCAGCATTTAAATTTGTCTTTTCAATTCCTAATAATACCTAATCTATTCCCTTGGCCTCCAAAATAATTGTGGCACTGCCTAAAATTGTGTTGGATTTATTGGGTCTAGTCCCATATTTTTCCAACACTGTTTGGATGCCCAATTAATTCTTTCTCTCTCTCTCTGTTATCTAAATAAAAAGAAAACAGAAGAAAAAGGAGAAGGCGAGGCCTTACCTGGCAACTGGACCGAGCCGGCCCAGCCCAACTTACATCCTCGCCTCGGTGTCGTCTTCCCTGTGGACGACCGCGCCGCGCCGGTCGCCGCGCGACACCACGACGAGGGCAGGCAGCGAGAGGAGATAAGGACGGGGCCATCCATCCCCCCTGGCCATCCCCTTTCACTTCCCCCTCGCTCCGCCTGCTCATCTCCCTCCTCTCGCTCGATTTCAACACCACCGAGCAGAACCGCCGAAGCCCCTCCATCGATTCCTCGGCCACCGGCGACCTTGCGACCACTGGGTGTGTCTGCACGCTCAGATGGCCTCGTCTCCTTCGACTGGCAACCTCAGCTCGAGGCCGGACCCGCTGTAGCTGCCGCGCTCCCTCTTCATCTTCTCCGGCCACCGCGGAACTCCGGCGACCCTCCGCCGACCGCTGCGGCTACTAAACTGACCACCGGCCTTCGTGCGCCCCTCAGTGAGCATCTTCCCTCCTCCCTGACCCCTTTGTTTGCTCGCGCGCGTGCTAGATCGACGGCGCCGCTCGGACCCGTAGCTCGCTGCCGCCATTGCCGTTGAACTCCTCGATTCCGTGCCGTTCTGCTCCAATGCATAGCTACGGCGAGATCCAGGGACCCCGTAAAGCTCGCTCGCGAAGCTAGTTCGCCCGAGCGAGCCGCGTAGCCGTGTTTCCGGAGAAGCCCGATTCCGGCCGCCGCGTTCGTGCTCGCCGCCGTCGCGTAGGACCTCCCCGACCCCATCCAACACTTCCAACGGCCGCGGCATCGAACGGCAGTTCGAATGGAACAGATGACGCGCGATTTGGTGCCCCCTAGAGGAAACCCGACACTCGCCGGCGACACGGCCGCCGCGCGGAGCTCGCCGGCGCGTTTCGGCGACCCTGCCGACGTGGCCATGGTGGGGCCCGCCCACGGTCGCTGCCAGTGGGCCCCAGGCCTTCGGTTGACTTCGTTGACCGGGGTCAATGCCCGTCACTGTTCCTCTCTCTCTTTGACGTGTGGGCCCCCTGCGTTAATTAAGTTAATTAAGCTTTTAAATTAATCTGCTGGTTAGATTAGGCACTGACATCAGGGGCCCACCCCACTAATCACTCTGTTAGTTTAAATAAAACACTGTTAGTCTAACTGAGGCTGACATGTGGGTCCCACTGGACCCACATGTCAGGTTTGACCCTGGTCAACCGCAGTTGACCTGCTGACGTCACGGTGACGCAATGCTGATGTCATAATTCATTTTCTGATAAATAAATAAATTCCAGAAATTCAAATAAACTTTAAAAATTAATAACTTTTAAACCGTAGCTCGGATCGAAAAAGTTAAAACATGAAACTTGCTTAGAACGACGAGCCGAGTCTGATCGTGCCATCTGTTTCTCCATCGGAACCCCCTACGTAGAAGAACTCGTAACTCCAGACCCGAATCCGGCAGATGAATAGTGCACACACGTCGGATATTCAATCCCAGAATAATTCTAAAAATAACTAAAATGACTTAGATGCATAATTAGGCGACCCTGCACTGCATCATAGCATCACACGTACCGTATTGCTTTTGTTTGCATTATGTTTACCTGTTTCTTCCCCCTCTTCTCTCTTGGTAGACCCCGACGTTGACGTAGCTCCCGAGGCAGACACAGCTCAGGAGTACGACTACGTCCCCGACGATACCACTGAAGACCTTGCCCTTGCCCCCGAGCAAACAGGCAAGCACCCCCTTTTGAGCATGCCTATATCGCCTATTCCCTTCTCTCTTATGCTTGCATTAGAACTGCTACTGCTACTGTTTTCCTATATCTGCTGCATAGCCTGATTATTGTACCCTGCCTTGTTACCTTACTGGTTATCCTAGACTGCTTAGTATAGGCTGGGTAGAGACACGACAGAGACCCCCACTTGATCCCGACTGCCCTGCTGGATATCAGAAGACCCGCTCATCGGGATTGAAGACTAGACCCGGGCACCGCACATCACTTCCCCCTTAGTTGCCGACACTGCTGGGTTACCGTCGAGTGCCGAGGGTGATACCTCGTCAGCACTTCTGATGTTAACCTTGTAGGTTAATTACTCGGTCGTGGTAAGCGAGGGTGATTCCTCCTACACCACCCCCGATAACGACATCGTCGCGCAACCTCTCAAGTATGGACCTCGAGGGTGATTCCTCCTTCGTTCACCTTGATGATAACATCGAGCGGGAATTCCATCGAGGGTGATTCCTCAGGGTTCCCTTTGGTGTCAGACACACAGTTACTGTTGATGAGAGGACTTGCACTAAACCATGATACTAAAGACGGGTCGGCCCTGAGGGGTACCCGCGCGAGCTTAATCCGAAGTGATGTGGAGTCGGGTTGACCTGGAAGGTGCCCGCGAGATAACACGAGGCGTGGCCGGGCATTCTTAGCCCTTGCTGCAAGTCCTCGAGACGGGGCGACGGGGTCACATCGATCGTGAGTCTCTGCTCGTTTCCGCGCGCTCCTAATCCACTACGGTTTGGATATTTGATCCGAGGGGCCTCTGGCCCGATAGCACTAACCATCACGTGGGCATAGTATGGGCGTTCTGCGTCGTATACATCAGCCGAAGCTCTATTGACGTCAGCGAGGAGCGGCCCGTTTTGGATTGGACTGGGAACGCAACTGCGCTTGTATTAAGGGGTTGCTAGGTCTGCTTCCAAAACGTCCTCGCAACGTGCAGGGTTCCCGGGGTGAAGGCCCAAGACCCCCGGGGGCATAGGTTAGTCCGGCGTGCTGACCTCTCTTTAGAGCCTAGGTCGGGTTGCGGCGTGTTGTTTGGCCGAGGCCGGGCATGACCCAGAAAAGTGTGTCCAGCCGGAGTTAAGCGAGCGTGGTGGGTAAGTTGGTGCACCCCTGCAGGGAAGAAACTTCTATCGATAGCCTGTCCTACGGTAACGGACACTCGGAGTTGTATCCCGATCGGTACAACTAGAACATGTGATGAGAACTGGATAGTACGGCTCTGGGATTGCTTTCTCGCAGGGAGTCGAGAAAGGATCTCAGGTCGAGGTTGATGATACTACTACTACTTTACATTATGTTCATCTGCTCTCTCCTGATGCTGCAAGACTGTCGAAGATTGTTGAAGATGCTAGTCTTCGATAGGACTAGGCTTCCCCCTCTATTCTGGCATTTCTGCAGCCCAGTCCACATATACAGCCATTCCTTTGACAATGATGCATATGTAGTGTAGATCCTTGCTTGCTGAGTACTTCGGATGAGTACTCACGTTTGCTTTATTTTCTTTTTTCCCCATATTCCATTTGATGCCACCAGACGACGGAGCCCCTAAGCCAGACGCCCCAGCCGATGACTAGTACTACTACCCGCCTGGCGAGTACTACTACTACGAGGAGCCGACTGACGACCAGGAGTAGGATCGGAGGGTCCAGGGCAGGAGGCCTACGCCTTTCGATCGTAGTATTTTATTTTACCCCGCCTCTGTGAAGGCCTATTTCTCTCTCTGTATTATATCTGTACCCAGATATCTAATGCTTCCGCTGACGCTTGTATGCCATCGAGCTATGTATTCGAGCCCTCGAGGCCCTGGCTTGTAATATTAAGCTTGTATGACTTTATTTATGTTTTAAAGTTGTGTTGTGATATCTTCAAGTGAGTCCTTAGGCTTGATCATGCGCATTTGCGTGTATGGTTAGTGCACGATTAAGCCGGGGTCGTCACAGGTTGGTATCAGAGCCGACTGCCCCTAGGTATCCCCCTTTCCAACTCCTTGGCCGAAGTTGAGTCTAGTGGTCCAAAACTGTTTTACTAACTTGGTTGTGTGGCTTATGGGCCCACGTCGCCAATTGGGTGGTATTAGGATCTTTTACTCCTCGGTCTATGCTCTAGGACTCTGATCTCTCTTCTATTCGGGTTAAATGATTTTACTAACTCGGACATTAGGATCTCGCAACCGTTTTCTCCCGGAGAGCCCCCCTCATTCCAGAAGATGACGTGACATCATTAGAAGGCTCCGAAGATACTTCCCGAAGTTTTCCGAGACCCCTTTACCCACTGCTTTTGCAGTTTACTAACACCGATAATCCCCATGGATATCTACACATCCTTGCCGTTGTATCATCATGGCCAGTCAATCATGCCTGTACGAGGTACCCCGTAATACTCCTCGTTAAACCGGGAATCCTTTGAACCTACTGCTGTGCAGCTTCTTTCGCACTGCGGTTAATTACTCACAGTACAGGGGATCCGATCATCCCCAGTTGTTCCTGTGATTCCTAAAACACTTTGAAATATCATCTTATCTTCCGAGAATCCCATGCATCCTACTACTACTGAAATTCTTGCTAGCTTATATTATGGTTAGCTCCATATGTCAAGTAATTGTTGTTGATATCCGTTGTCATTATCATTTCGGTCCCATTGATTCAACATGTGTGCAAATACTTGCAATCATCAGTTCTTCCCTACTAATTCATCCTTCTAGCTCAGACATCATTTCGGAGATGAGCTGGAACTCGGCCAGTCAAGTTGCAAATGGTTGCCCATCTAGTTCTATCCAACTTACTCATCCTTTGATTAAAGCTTCTGCTTCTGATCCTTCGTCTTGAGAATCGTAACCCCTTTGTGCTTAAGCGCCGAATTATTTTGGTGTTTCTATAATCCGATGCCTTTGCATCCCTTCTTCATCTGATTGATTGCCGATACTCACAATCTTGTCTTTTGCGGTCCGCCAGATCTTTTGGTGGAACATTATCTGATAGTGTCCTCCATATTCCATAACCTTGATAGTTACCCCCCGTTACCCAATACCTTCGATACATTGTATCACCCGCTTTGATTCCGATACTCTGCTTTCAGTTCGCATCCCTTGCTTTGGCATCTGGTTGTATGGCTTCGTAAAAATGTCCCGATGGGTTGTATCTATGCTTCTGCCATCTGCGAGAAAGCAGAAACTTTTATGAGTCCTACTCTTCTGGTGTTTCACCAGATAAATTCTCAGCACTATAATTTCTTCGAAAACGAGAAGTGAATGAAAGGTTATGCATTGAAGAAGTGGGGGTCGACCGTGAACCTATGTGTTCATGCCCATGGACCCGATGTAGAACTTATCATGGAAGCTGCTCGTAAAAATAATTATTTCCCTGGTACAAGTTCATCTTGTATCTAAGAATTGATCCTTTGCAAACATGGTTCCGACCATATTTCCTCTTTGGGTTCATTTCCCGGATAAGTTAAAATACTTGTCCTCTGCAGATCATTTTCCCCGTCCAACCTCTGCTCCGACTTACCTTCCGGTGTTACCCCTAGTACTTGTTACTGGGAAGTCTAACACCCCATCACAACATTCCTAGCCGGATCAGCTATATCCCTATCGTGCTAACTTTTAACTATGCTACCTGGCCCTTCATCCCGGAGCACAATTTTCGACGATGAGTTAAGCTCACGTCGACCTTCCTCGTCTTGTCATATCACCTCAAACAACAAGCTTGATTTCGAGCTTGTGTCGTATCCGTGGATCCAATAATCTTTCGCCTCGGCATTCCTTTCTCTTGATGTCATCGCTGACCGATTACATCTTCTTGAAACCTCTCAACAAATGTGTCGTGATCATCATCAACATTCCGAGCTCTTTCAGGATATCGAGCGAATTCATGTTGAGAAATACCATCCCTGCCCCTCGATGATTTGTGATATCACCGATGACATCTTGACTTTCGACCAACACAAACCTGCTCGTGTATGGTTATTCCTTACGTCCCGAGATACCCTTGTAAATGTTTTTCAGTACCTCTGGATATCTTCGAACCCAATCTATTACTTGACACGATATCATTGCCGCAATGAAGCATGACTGTGGACTTCCGAATATCAACAAGAACATTGGAGGCACATTGCCAAATGTGTCTCGATCAATTATCCAAACACCGTTGTATGGGTAATACCATGATTCTTCCATCGCCCCTCTATCTAAATGATTTGGAACTTGCTGTCCCATCATGAAGTCCTGTTCCGCTTTTCCTAGGACAGAATATACTCCCAATACTTGTGTGAAAACACAATTTTCCTTTCCATTGTTTTGTTTAACCTTTCTTGTGCTCTCTATGATATAAGCAGAAATAATTCCCTGCTTATAAAACACCTCGGTCATCAGCTTTGACCGTGAGATCCTGTTACTATTGTTGATGACATTCCGGTAACCACCGATGGACGAGAACTTTGCCGTTTGGTCTGCCTCGTTCAACGAGCAGGAAAATGGTTCTCTTCGTCCCTCGCCCTTGGTACCGACGATGTTACCGACATAACTGACAGACTGTCCCCTGATATACCTGGTTGTCGAGACCGGTAAGATATCACAATCTCCCTACTTTGATCGACACCCCCTCCACAGTTCCACAGGATCGGAACCTGACTCTCCTGTAACATCCTTTGATTCTGAAGCATCCCTTGCCCTTGACTTTGTGTGTTATTCCGAGCCACCCCTCGAGAGGTGATCTACCCTCGATACCCAGAACCCCTGTTCACACTTTGTTCGGGTATCGAACGGATGTCCATTCACTTGAAACCTCCCATTATACCTTCATACTTTGCTCTCGATGTTTCCTTGAGTTTCAACTCGAGAGATCCTTTTGCCACATTCCCTGAATGGTTTGTCAGATAATCGTCCCTACGAGGGTCAGATCTCCCGAAGTTACTCTTTACTTCCCTACTTAAATCTCGGGACGAGATTTCTTGTAGTGGAGGAGACTTGTAACATCCCCAGGTTACCCCACTCTGGTTAAGCTACTTACCCTGCCATGTCATCATGATCATTCTAATAAAATTGTATTAGAAAATATTTCAACCTCAAATTCAAATTTCAAATGGGAGTCAAATAAATATTTCTTCAAATGGCAAAACTAAAATGTCCATAATACTGGAAATAATCCTAAGGTAATTATAAAATTGAAACCAACCTCAGATAAATTCCCAGAATGCCCCTGGACATTTACAACAGCAGTCCATCAGCATTTAAATTTGTCTTTTCAATTCCTAATAATACCTAATCTATTCCCTTGGCCTCCAAAATAATTGTGGCACTACCTAAAATTGTGTTGGATTTATTGGGTCTAGTCCCATATTTTTCCAACACTGTTTGGATGCCCAATTAATTCTTTCTCTCTCTCTGTTATCTAAATAAAAAGAAAACAGAAGAAAAAGGAGAAGGGCGAGGCCTTACCTGGCAACTGGACCGAGCCGGCCCAGCCCAACTTACCTCCTCGCCTCGGTGTCATCTTCCCTGTGGACGACCGCGCCGCGCCGGTCGCCGCGCGACACCGCGACGAGGGCAGGCAGCGAGAGGAGATAAGGACGGGGCCATCCATCCCCCTGGCCATCCCCTTTCACTTCCCCCTCGCTCCGCCTGCTCATCTCCCTCCTCTCGCTCGATTTCAACACCACCGAGCGGAACCGCCGAAGCCCCTCCGTCGATTCCTCGGCCACCGGCGACCTTGCGACCACTGGGTGTGTCTGCACGCTCAGATGGCCTCGTCTCCTTTGACTGGCAACCTCAGCTCGAGGCCGGACCCGCTGTAGCTGCCGCACTCCCTCTTCATCTTCTCCGGCCACCGCGGAGCTCCGGCGACCCTCCGCCGACCGCTGCGGCTACTAAACTGACCACCGGCCTTCGTGCGCCCCTCAGTGAGCATCTTCCCTCCTCCCTGACCCCTTTGTTTGCTCGCGCGCGTGCTAGATCGACGGCGCCGCTCGGACCCGTAGCTCGCTGCCGCCATTGCCGTTGAACTCCTCGATTCCGTGCCGTTCTGCTCCAATGCATAGCTACGGCGAGATCCAGGGACCCCGTAAAGCTCGCTCGCGAAGCTAGTTCGCCCGAGCGAGCCGCGTAGCCGTGTTTCCGGAGAAGCCCGATTCCGGCCGCCGTGTTCGTGCTCGCCGCCATCGCGTAGGACCTGCCCGACCCCATCCAACACTTCCAACGACCGCGGCATCGAATGGCCGTTCGAATGCAGCAGACGGCGCGCGATTTGGTGCCCCCTAGAGGAAACCCGAGTCTCGCCGGCGACACGGCCGCCGCGCGGAGCTCGCCGGCGCGTTCCGGCGACCCTGCCGACGTGGCCGTGGTGGGGCCCGCCCACGGTCGCTGCCAGTGGGCCCCAGGCCTTCGGTTGACTTCGTTGACCGGGGTCAATGCCCGTCACTGTTCCTCTCTCTCTTTGACGTGTGGGCCCCCTGCGTTAATTAAGTTAATTAAGCTTTTAAATTAATCTGCTGGTTAGATTAGGCACTGACATTAGGGGCCCACCCCACTAATCACTCTGTTAGTTTAAATAAAACACTGTTAGTCTAACTGAGGCTGACATGTGGGTCCCACTGGACCCACATGTCAGGTTTGACCCTGGTCAACCGCAGTTGACCTGCTGACATCACGGTGACGCAATGCTGATGTCATAATTCATTTTCTGATAAATAAATAAATTCCAGAAATTCAAATAAACTTTAAAAATTAATAACTTTTAAACCGTAGCTCGGATCGAAAAAGTTAAAACATGAAACTTGCTCAGAACGACGAGCCGAGTCTGATCGTGCCATCTGTTTCTCCATCGGAACCCCCTACGTAGAAGAACTCGTAACTCCGGACCCGAATCCGGTAGATGAATAGTGCACACACGTCGGATATTCAATCCCAGAATAATTCTAAAAATAACTAAAATGACTTAGATGCATAATTAGGCAACCCTGCACTGCATCATAGCATCACACGTACCGTATTGCTTTTGTTTGCATTATGTTTACCTGTTTCTTCCCCCTCTTCTCTCTCGGTAGACCCCGACGTTGATGTAGCTCCCGAGGCAGACACAGCTCAGGAGTACGACTACGTCCCCGACGATACCACTGAAGACCTTGCCCTTGCCCCCGAGCAAACAGGCAAGCACCCCCTTTTGAGCATGCCTATATCGCCTATTCCCTTCTCTCTTATGCTTGCATTAGAACTGCTACTGCTACTGTTTTCCTATATCTGCTGCATAGCCTGATTATTGTACCCTGCCTTGTTACCTTACTAGTTATCCTAGACTGCTTAGTATAGGCTGGGTAGAGACACGACAGAGACCCCCACTTGATCCCGACTGCCCTGCTGGATATCAGAAGACCCGCTCATCGGGATTGAAGACTAGACCCGGGCACCGCACATCACTTCCCCCTTAGTTGCCGACACTGCTGGGTTACCGTCGAGTGCCGAGGGTGATACCTCGTCAGCACTTCTGATGTTAACCTTGTAGGTTAGTTACTCGGTCGTGGTAAGCGAGGGTGATTCCTCCTACACCACCCCCGATAACGACATCGTCGCGCAACCTCTCAAGTATGGACCTCGAGGGTGATTCCTCCTTCGTTCATCTTGATGATAACATCGAGCGGGAATTCCATCGAGGGTGATTCCTCAGGGTTCCCTTCGGTGTCAGACACACAGTTACTGTTGATGAGAGGACTTGCACTAAACCATGATACTAAAGACGGGTCGGCCCCGAGGGGTACCCGCGCGAGCTTAATGCGAAGTGATGTGGAGTCGGGTTGACCTGGAAGGTGCCCGCGAGATAACACGAGGCGTGGCCGGGCATTCTTAGCCCTTGCTGCAAGTCCTCGAGACGGGGCGACGGGGTCACATCGATCGTGAGTCTCTGCTCGTTTCCGCGCGCTCCTAATCCACTACGGTTTGGATATTTGATCCGAGGGGCCTCTGGCCCGATAGCACTAACCATCACGTGGGCATAGTATGGGCGTTCTGCGTCGTATACATCAGCCGAAGCTCTATTGACGTCAGCGAGGAGCGGCCCGTTTTGGATTGTACTGGGAACGCAACTGCGCTTGTATTAAGGGCTTGCTAGGTCTGCTTCCAAAACGTCCTCGCAACGTGCAGGGTTCTCGGGGCGAAGGCCCAAGACCCCCGGGGGCATAGGTTAGTCCGGCGTGCTGACCTCTCTTTAGAGCCTAGGTCGGGTTGCGACGTGTTGTTTGGCCGAGGCCGGGCATGACCCAGAAAAGTGTGTCCGGCCGGAGTTAAGCGAGCGTGGTGGGTAAGTTGGTGCACCCCTGCAGGGAAGAAACTTCTATCGATAGCCTGTCCTACGGTAACGGACACTCGGAGTTGTATCCCGATCGGTACAACTAGAACATGTGATGAGAACTGGATAGTACGGCTCTGGGATTGCTTTCTCGCAGGGAGTCGAGAAAGGATCTCAGGTCGAGGTTGATGATACTACTACTACTACTTTACATTATGTTCATCTGCTCTCTCCTGATGCTGCAAGACTGTCGAAGATTGTTGAAGATGCTAGTCTTCGATAGGACTAGGCTTCCCCCTCTATTCTGGCATTTCTGCAGCCCAGTCCACATATACAGCCATTCCTTTGACAATGATGCATATGTAGTGTAGATCCTTGCTTGCTGAGTACTTCGGATGAGTACTCACGTTTGCTTTATTTTCTTTTTTCCCCATATTCCATTTGATGCCACCAGACGACGGAGCCCCTGAGCCAGACGCCCCAGCCGACGACCAGTACTACTACCCGCCTGGCGAGTACTACTACTACGAGGAGCCGACTGACGACCAGGAGTAGGATCGGAGGGTCCAGGGCAGGAGGCCTACGCCTTTCGATCGTAGTATTTTATTTTACCCCGCCTCTGTGAAGGCCTATTTCTCTCTCTGTATTATATCTGTACCCAGATATCTAATGCTTCCGCTGACGCTTGTATGCCATCGAGCTATGTATTCGAGCCCTCGAGGCCCTGGCTGGTAATATTAAGCTTGTATGACTTTATTTATGTTTTAAAGTTGTGTTGTGATATCTTCAAGTGAGTCCTTAGGCTTGATCGTGCGCATTTGCGTGTATGGTTAGTGCACGATTAAGCCGGGGTCGTCACAAGTAGAGCTTCAATCATGGCGGTGGTGAGCTTCGGGTGGAAGAGGGATCCCTCCCATGGACCACCTCTAGTGGAATTGGTGTGAGGGATGGGATCGTGGGATCGAGGTGAGTACACTGGAGAAGAAATGGAAGAGAGGGAGGCTCTGGAGACGCCGGAATCAACCGGAAGGCAACGGCGGCCGTGGCTACTGGAGACGAAGAAGACGACCGTTTCCGGTTGCTTTGTCGCTCGGGGGAGCTTCCAGAGGAGTGTGGAGAGTTTCCGTGGAGTAGGGTGAGCTCGGGTGCCCTTATATAGGCGTGGCAGGTCGGTTTCGTGGCTTCCCGCGGAAGACACGGCGGCGGCCTTTACGGCGGTAGCTGAGGCCGGTGAGGCCGGTGGAGGTCAGCGTGGTCGGTGCTACGTGGCGAGGATGGTGGCCGCCGCGGATAAGCCCTGGTGGTTGGCATTTAAGGAGGCAGAGACGTGGCGGAGGGAAACTTGTCGGGCGGCGGCTGTGGGCGGCGTGGTCGGCGGTGGCCGGCACTAGCGACAGAGGGGAGGTGTCGGTGGGGCGCGTGGGTGTCCCGCGAAGCTCCTGGAGATGGATGGCATGCAGGGCAGTGGTAGAGAGGCCACGCGGGGTGGTGCCGACGCCTGCAGTCCCGGCGCTCTGGCCACGCGCAGTGCACGCACGCTATGCGTTTGATAAAATGCCAATGGCATCTACAGGGACCAAAACGAGCTGAAATTTAACAGGATGGTGCCTCTGACCATGAGAGGAGTGATGGACATGCTAGTTTAGTAATAGGAGCTAGTGTGCAATGCAAGCTAGAAAGATGCAAATTTTCTGGCATGCACACAATCTGTTTGACAAAATGATAGAGCTAGGTAGGGAAATTTATTGGAAATGATACTTGGCAGGATGGTGCCTCTTTAGATGATAGAGATGATGGTGGAGTGGTCTTGCGAAAAGGAGAAACTTGCTAGTGCAAGTTTGGAAGAATTTCTATTCTGGACAGAAACTTGGGGGGTTTATTTGGTGAACTAAAAAGATGTAGTTGGAGCTGATCTCCTGGACTTAAGGGTTTGGTTGGAAGGACTATAATTGGAAAAAAATTCAGAATTTTTGGTGCAAGGAAAATTGGGGTTGTTGTTGTAACTAAAGAATGGGACAGAATTGAAAAGAGGTTATTTCACTCAAAATTTTCAAAATACCAAGTTGGATTTTTGCATAAAAGTGATATGTGGGTATCACATGACCCCTCATAATTTTTGTGGAATTTTGAAAGAATTATTTAAAAAGGTTGCAGTGCAATGGAGGCATTTCAAACATTGAAAATGCTATTAAAAGAATTATGTAGAGGCAAATTTTATTATGGAATTAATTCCTACTATTATTAAAATATAAAAGAAATGTTTTGAGAAAACCACCAGAGCCCACAATATTATTTCCAAAAATTTCTATATGGAGGGAAGAATTTGAAAGTCAGAAACAGAATAGGGCTCTAAAATTATTTAAGGACTTATTATAAATCAAAATTTTATTTCTGGCCAAATTTTACTTACTAAAAATATGATTAAATTTTTGGGGTGTTACAGAAATCTAGCCATACTAGCAAGCCAATGTGGGCAGCGCTGGTCCTTAGTAGTACTCCCTCCGATTTTTTTCACTCAGCATACAAAAATTGTCTGGAGTCAAAATTTGTAGAGTTTGACCATATTATTTATATGAAAAAAATATCAACATGTATAATACTGAAATTGAAAAATATGAAAAGTAAGTTCATGAAGCATATAATGATAATATTATGAATGTTGATTTCTTTTATAAAATTGGTAAAACTTATCGAAGTTTGACTTTACATAAAATCTTATATACGAAGTAAAAAGGACCGCCGGAAGTACTTGAAAGCCATTTTTCACAAGAAAAGAAAAGATTAAAATAAAGCCACTATTATTCTTTTCCTTGGCTCCAAGTTTCTTTGCTGCCGCCTCCCCTAAAGAGTTAGGGTTTCTTTGCTCCCGCCAGCGCCGCCCTCGGTCCGCCTCGTCTCCGGTGGCCTTAGGGCCATGGGAGCGGAGTGGACCCCGGTCCTTGCCGGTGGGAAGGCTCCGTTTTTAGATTTTTCTTCGAGTTTTGTTAGGGTTTGTGTCCTGCTCAGGAAGACGAGACGACGGCTGCTCCTTGAAGATGAAATGAGGTTCTCCCGCCTAGGCCCAGTTTTGGTGGTGCTTCTAGTATCGTCGGTGGACGTGTGGAGGTGTGTCTCTGGCAGATCTGTCTTTGGTGGACTTGCTCGGATCTGGTCGTCGTTCGTCTATATTCTTGTGTCTTCAGGTTGGATCCTTTTAATCTACGCTACTCTTAATCGGCGGCGGTTGCTATTCTGTTGTGTTGGTCCTATGGGGCCTTAGCACGACGACTTCCTGACTGTCTACTACAACAAGTTTTGCCTGGCTCCAGCGAGGGAGGGGCGATGGTAGCGGCGCGTCTTCGGCTCGCTTCAGTGCTTGTGGTTGTTGCTTGATGGTCTACGGATCTGGATGTATTTTATTATTTTTAGTGTTTGTTGTACTGTCATGATTGAAAATGAATAGATCGAAAGTTTTTTCCTCGAGAAAAAAAACCCAGTGATTTCCTGCGATATACAAAACAGATGACCACGGGGAAATCCAGATGTTGAGCACATATCATGTCATCCTGGAATATCAAATCAAATTTTGACCAGGGAAAAGCCTAAGTACATATTGAGAATCAAACAAATCCACATCGACGTCGATCAATCGAAACACGCATCAACAAAAACCAGCCACGTTACATATTGACACTGACTAAACACGCCTTGTCATCCCCTGCATCTCCACGCCTTCTACCTGCTCCGCGCCCGTCCTCGAGCACACCTCACCACGCAAAGCTCCTCCCGTTGACGCCGCTAGCAAGTATCCACGAAGAGCGATGAGCGCCCGTGACCCGGCGCCGTCCGGCACCCCGCACGGCACGTTCGGGTCGAGCGGCGCCGGCGGGTTCGGCTACGGCCTCGCCGTCTCCATCGGCATCCTCCTCGTCGTCTCCACCGTCTCCTTCGCCGTCTACTTCTGCTGCACCCGCACGTCGTCGTCCATGCCGGTGGCCGCCGCAGCGCCCGACGCCAGCAGGATTCCAGCTCCCCGCGGCGACGTGGAGCTCGGGGGCATCGACGCGGCGACGCTGGAGGCGTACCCGGCGGTGGCCTACGGGGAGGCGAGGAAGCCGGCGTCAGAGGAGCAGCAGGCGGCGTGCTGCGCCGTGTGCCTGGAGAGGTACGCGGACAGCGACGTGGTCCGGGTGCTGCCGGGCTGCGGCCACCTCTTCCACCGGGAGTGCGTCGACCCGTGGCTCCGGCAGCGGCCCACGTGCCCGGTGTGCCGGACCTCGCCTCTGCCCAGCCCCGTGCCGACGCCTCTCGCCGAGGTGACGCCGCTGGCGCTGGTGAGGCCGGCGTGAGGCGATCGACCGCATGGTGTCTCTCCGCGGACATGGCGTTCTTCAACTCTTCTTGGCTTGCTCTCTGTTTTCTTTTTTTAGACAGACTTCTCTCTGTTTCCTTCCGATCTCCATTAATTTATTTTTATACAGCTAGACTAGATGCCACATGTAATAAATTAGATAGAAGGTGGTACGTCTTATAGCTAGATGTTAGTGAATGCTAGCTTTGCTGATGTAAATTCGTGTATGAGCTTAGTTTAGTCAGTAAATTGGTGATATTGTTGAAGACAAATTTGATAAGCCATGTTTTAAAGATTCAGTAAAGGACTAAAGGTACATAGAAGACATGGTAAAAAATTATTTGTCTGCAAAATGACAAATATCAAGTTTGATTTTTTGATTTACTATTTTCCTTAGATCCTGCAACTAGCACTCCTAGGACCGATGTGTCATCCAGATCGCCATCTCAACCCCGTATCTTTATTATTTGTGAATCTTAAGATGATGTGTCGGCTCAGTATCTTAGAGGTGCTCATAGATGTATGATGTGCACGCGTTCGTATGAGTGAATGTATATGTGTATGTATATACATCTGTGCTAAAAAGAAAAGAGAAAAGTATACATTTCATCCCTCAGCTTTTAGCCAAGCCTAAATTTGATCCCTCAATTACGAAACCGGACAACTTGCATTCCTAACTCTTAAAGCCGGACAAGTTTCGTCCCTCGAGCAGTATCTATGCTGTCTCAACGTGGTTTTTACCAGTCCAAAGTGGCACGTGGCAAAGGTTTTAGGTACAAAGAAAAGAAAACGAAAACACACGCAGCGCTCATGTGAACTCCATTGAGAGAAAACATCGAACAGGTGTGCGTGCGCTCGCATGGCCATGCTGGCATGCTGCTCTCCCGAACATCACCCATCAGGATCTCCTCCCACACCTCTGGCTTCCCCTACACGCATCGGCGTGGCCAGTAGGGCCGAGGACGGTTCGGTACAGCGAGCTTGGACAACGGACGGATGCGGCGGCGACAGCCAGCAGGGCCAACGATGTCTCGGCACGGCGATCTTGGTCAAGGCGCGGATGGGGTGTCGACGAGCAACTTGGCAGCAACGCGGGGCAGACGACACATGAGAACGGTGCGGCAGCACGAGCGCCGGCTCGCAGTGGTGCGTGCAGCCGACGGACGGTGGCCGGCAAGCCGAGGTGTGGCAGTGCAAGCGTGGCCATGAGATCCCGCTCCGGCGACACGCGTTGCCGACTCTTTTGGCCAAATTTTTATTTAGTAAAAATATAATTAAATTTTTGGGCTGTTACAAACTCTACCTCCTTAAGAAAATCTCGTCCTCGAGATTTGTTAGGTGGTCATCAAAATTAAACCCACTTTTCAAGAAGATTTTTTTGAGCCATTTAAAATAACCTATTTAGGCACAGTTGACGTGGGCTCCTGATAATTGGTGTAACTACAGTGGGGCACTGGTGCTGTGGTTCTACTATGACTGTTACGACAAATTTGGAAAAAGTGTAAATTTCCAAAATTCGCTTGCCGTACTCCAGTGCATAGTGCTCTCTCCGGCTGACAGGTGGACCCAGGGCCCACTGTCAGTCTCTTCTTCTTCCTCCGGCTCTCTTCTCCTTCTCCCTCTCGCGCTTTCTCCACCTGCGGCATCTAGCGCGTAGGGTATCTAGGGCCGTACTGTGGTAGTGCGCGGCGTGTAAGCTGCCGGTGCAGCGTGCACTCACCTCGCGGGCCAGCACCTTGTCGGCATTGCTCGCGGGTTCGCCTCCGAACACCGGTGATCGGGCGACGAGCGGCGCTGGTGGACCTCGTCCACCATGCACCGAGCTCGGGCTATAAAACGAACGCAGTGTTACTCTCTTCTTCATCACACCTTGCCTCACTTCTTCCTCCTCCTCCTTTTCTAATTGCAGGAGCTCGGACGAGGCTCCAATGGAGGACGTGCTTCCGGGGTGGTTTATGATTCTCATGTCCGGAGCAGTGGCGGCGTTGCTCGGGTTCTCGCTGCTCCTATGCGTGATGATCCTTGACGATCGTCGTGATGCCGCAGCTCGAGTGGTGGCTCTTCGAGGCGGCGGTGATCGTGAGGATTAGGCATCGGTGGTGGTTACGAGTGAGTGTTAGTGCGCTCTGCAGCAGCTTCGTAGAAATAAAAGAAAACCCACAATTTTAACACTTCGGTGGTGGTCTGGTGTGTGAGGCGGTTGATTAGGTGCTAAGTGTGTGTGTGTGCGGTTCTACACTTAGTGCATGTAGTGGAGTGAGTGTGACTGTAAGCCGGATGTTGTGGTGGTGCGTGAATTAATTTTGTGTTTGCGAAAATTATTAGCCGCAGCGATCCTTAATAAAATCTCAACCCGAGATTTGTTAAGGGTGAAAAAAAATCCATTATAAACTATGGTAACCAAATTACTCATACGCAACTGCAACCAAACAATTCACTCATAGGGTAAATCCTAAGATGCAACACAGATATCAAATCACGCAATTTAAACGCTAAACGAACGAACACAACCAAGGTGTCTACGGTACAAAGGTAAATCGATAGGGTCCTAAGGAAATATCTCCGGCATCGGAACACATTCTTCTTCTCTCGGGGAAAGTGGATGGAGGAGTCGGAGAACGTTCCCTCCTTGGTCTGGCAACAGTGGTCCGTCGATGGCGATATGAGGATTCAGAATAGCAAGAGTCTGGAGGAAGTCCATCACTTGCTGGGTCAGACGCTCCTGCGCGATGACATATTGAACAAGGTTGGCTAGCATTGGATCTCTCTCTGATTGTCTGCAGGGAAAAGATGCTTCTTCTCCGGATGCTGCGCGGCTCGGGAAGTAGTAATACCCCCTTTCGCCGGCACGAGGCACTGCGAACCGGAGACGGGTAATTGCTTCGTAGGCAGCAACTTCTATTGCCATTTCTGGAGTTGGCATAGATTTCCCGATGATGACGACACTTGTAGGGCCTTGGTTTGGGTCTACTGGTGGGATGTGTTCAACTGCCCAATATTTCGAGGCGTTGTGGTTGATGCTTGATTTGAACAGCTCGTACTGGGGTGGTTGAGTGGAACCAAGAGTGTTGCGGGTGAAATCCCACAATATCTTGACAAAACTGCCCGGGGTTGCATCTGGGGTTCTCAGATGAACCCCAAGGTGCGACATGGGGATAATGGTTATGTTGGCAGTGTACAAAGTGAGGGATGCAAATTATGGTTGCGTGAGTGGTTTCTTATATAGTGCCTGGCTAGGGAGCATATTTCAGTGTGGGTACGATTTCTGAGTATCGGCTCTGCTCTAGAGTGGTCGGGGTCAAAGTCACGGATACAAATAACAAAATGTGACGTATTACTGTGGTTGTCGGTTAGGGAGATAGGTTGGGCACCGACTGCTAAAAGGTGTCGGCTGGCCACTGCAGGTTGTTGGATAGGACGAGCCCGACTATGGACACAGAAGGGTGTGGACGGCGTGGAAACCTAGGGATAGTGACCAGGCTAAGATAGGATTAGCCAATGGTCAGGCTGGCTCTGATACCAAGTCTGTCGGGGCCGGATTTCGGGTACACAAAATATCCCAGAAATTTAACCCCTCGTGTTACCACCAGCCCAGGATTACTGTTACTGGTGGACACGTCCTTGTTACAGATTACCAAGCTATTACAAGAATTGGATACAAGACCATAAAGGTCTAATGATACAACAATGATATCTGGTGATGGGTGATGGAAGCGACTTGTGGTTCACCAACGTCGATGGGGCTCCATTACCATAGGAACGGCTGACCTGAATAATTCCTATCCCGCGTGGCTACCATCCTAGGCTCCGCACGGACGTCGATGTGGTACTCCTCGTAGAACTCCTGACCTGGCCACGTAAATAGCCAGGGACAAGCCTGTGAGTACGTTTGAATGTACTCGCAAACATCATGAGCAAAACATATACCGAATGCAGCAGATAAAAATATATGATCATGATGAGCCAGACTATATGCGTATGCTCATGCTGACTGAAATTTAAATCATGACAATATAATGATATGAACGTGAACATAGCATGTTAGTCATGATCAAACTTATTAGAAATAAAGCAAATGAATGCCACGGGTAGTCTAGCCAGCCCAAATGACACTCAGCAAAATAAAAGAAATGCCGGGTGTCCACAAGACTAGTGGCGGGACCGCCTGTAAACTCGAGGGACGTCACGAAGAGGTCTTGAAGAGAAATGCCAGTTGGGTGTCAAGTGACGCCACGGTCGGACTTGAAAAGAAATGCCAATCGGGTGTCCACAAGAGTAGTGGCGGGATAAACCGCCTGTTAACTCGAGAGACGCCACGAGAGGTCTTGAAAATAAAATTGAGTGCCCGGGGTAGTCTAGCCAGCCCCTGAGACACTCAGGAAATACAAAAATAAGAGAAACGGGTTAGTCCTCAATAATATGCATAACCATAATAATATGCATAAAAATATTCATGGTAGCATCAGGGTGTCAATAATTATCCTGCAAAATAATTCAGCCTCAATTTAATTATTTTCCTCCGAAGACCGACACTTGACCAACCCAGACTGTAGCCCTTAACCGCGGACACGGCTATTCGAATAGGTTTAAAACTCTGCAGAGGATGTACTCTTTACCCACAAGTAAAGGATTTCTTTAGTCAGTACCATGACACTGACTAATTCCCATTACGGTCTTTGGGTTGAAAACTCACCTGATCAGCACACACCAGATTAACCGTCCAGATGCTAGGAATCACCCAAAGCATCGTTCCAGAAAAACTTTAAGTCGGGGAGACAACAATCTCGAATAGCATGGGATCACTATTAATACGCGCGGATTCCAAGGGGTGCCCCCCCTCTCGTTTACAACCGGATACACCCATGCCCCCTGACCCGATGACAGGATTTAGTCCATGGCCGTGGAAACCCTCATCGTGGCCCTTTATGTGGTGTGTGCACGGAAAGGGGTTAACAACTTACTAAACCATACCCCACTTGTGGCAGGGACAAGTGGCAGCACGAATCAAGTATGGGGGTTACCGGAACAAGACTCGATCTATGGTCGACTCAGGAGGCTTAAGTTTCCTGCAACGGTTAGCACAACAAGGCGTTCTTTCAACAGCAATACCAAACAAGGCCACAATCCTTGCATGCTCCAACATGCATACCAACCAAGGCATGATCATGCTCCAACGTGATCACCCTTCTGCCGGTAATGGTATTTCTCTTAGGTCTGCTCCTGCAAGTTAGTCATGGCAAACACACGATGCACGGTACGATGAAACATGCCAACACTACATGCATGCAAATTCTATTTGAATTCAACCCATGCATAATTTATTTATTCATGCAAACAATTAACCATGCAATCACCATATCAAGTGTTCAAGATGCTTGCCTTAGCATGCAGAAGTGTGGGGTGTACTCCAAAAGTTTGAAAATTTTATCTTCCTTCCATTTCCTATTTTCAAAAATATTGAAATTACCACATAAAACAAAAATAGTGCCAAAAAGTGTTTCAAATATTTTTGAAGTAAATACTAAAATAAACTAGATGAAAATAAAAGAAAAAGAATAAAGTCATTTGGAGTTGAGATGATTTCCCTATGGAATTTCAAAGGTGAAATAAATGAAGAAAAGGACTATTTAATTGATCCAACAGAAACTAAGCTAAGGAAAAAAAATCTTCACCTAATCTAGATAAATAGAGCATGATTTTAGAAGTATTTAGAAATTTGAACCATCGGATTTGGATTTGAATTGGCAACTGTGGGATTATTTGAAATTTCTGGAAAAAGGTAAATAGGAAGGGAGTGGAGGTGCGCCCTGAGTGCTATATAGCCGTGCGTGCCACTGGGCCGGCCTGGTCGATCAGCATCGCGGGAGGGGTGCCACGTCGAAGGCGTACTCGCGGAGTACGCCTCCACTTATGCTGAGCTGGCGGAGCTGCGGTCGCTGACAGTGGGGCCCGCGGACCCACTGGTCAGGTTTGACCAGTCGCCCGCGCGCGCCCTCTTCTCCGGCCGAACAGTGGCGGCACTCCGGCGAGGCTCGCCGGCGAACGGCAGCGCCGTTCAGGGAGTCGAGGCCACCGTTGTGCTCGGGGGTGAGAGGCGGTTCGTCCGGTGCTCGCCATGGTAGTTGGGATGGACGGAGTTGCCGGCGACGAGGTCCTCAGCGGACGGCGGCGTCGGACGAAAGGGGGACTCCGGCTGCGGTGCATCTCCGGTGGAATTGAAGATAGGGATGGGTTCGTGGATGCTCCAGGAGGCCATTGGTGGAGAGAGTGGAGAGGGAGGGGCTTTGGTGGCACCGGAACCATCCGAACGATGGCGGCGGCAGTAACTGCCGGAGACGGAGGAGATGACCTCGCCCGGTCAATTGGGTGTACGGGGGAGCTCACAGAAGGGAGTAGGAGAGGCGTATGCATCGAGGCGAGCTCGAGGAGGCCCTTTTATAGGAGAGGGGAGGCGGTGTCGCGGCTTCCAGAGAAAGCCATGGTGGCGGCGGCCATTAATGGCAAACCGCGGACGGTGGCGAGGTGGTTGAGGGCGGTGGAGGTCGGCGGGGAGGTCTGTGAGGGGCGGTGGTCATCATTTAAGGAGGGGGTGCGTTGGCGGGGTCGGACGGCTCGGGCGGTGCCGTGCCCGAGCAAATGACGGCAGCGGCGGCTCGGGTCGGTGGCTGGCCGACGCTAGGCGACGGGGGAGGGTGTCGGCAGGTTGCTAGGGGGTCGTGGTGATCCAGGAGAGGGCTAGGTCGAGCGAGGGAAGCAGTGGAGACACGGCAGTGGCTCGGGCGCCGTCGGGTGCAGCGCGGACGCTCTGGCCGCGCTCTGGGCGTGCCCACAACCTGCTTGATGAAATGCTAGAGGCAACTAGAGATCTTTGTTGATTATGAAACTTGGCAGGGTGGCATTTTATGGGATGAAGAAGATGCTAGACATTCTGGTTTGGCCAGAAGGGCAAGTGCCAAGTGCAGTCTAGAGAGGTGCCAATTTTCTGCCATGCTCATAAGCTGCTCGACAGAATGATAGCACTTTCTAGGAGCTTTTGTTGAATCTGGAAATTGGCAGGAAGATGTCACTTTATATGATATAGATGATGGTGGAGTTGTTTTGGCATAAATAAAAACTTTCTAGTACAAGTTTTGGAGAATTTAGTTTCTGGACAGAAACTACAGAGGAATATTTGGTGAACTAAAAATATTTCAATGAAGCTAAAATTTTGGACTTAAGGGTTTGGTTGGAAGGACTATGAGTGGGATTTTTTTTTAGAATTTTTGGAGCAAAGAAAATTGGGGTTGCAGTATAACCTAAGAAATGGACATAATTGAAAGGAGGTTGTTTCACTCAAAATTTTCAAAAGACCAAGTTGGATCATGCTCCGGCGACACGCGTTGCCGCCGTCGTCCTCACGGCAGCGAGCTCTGCACAGTTCAAATGCGTTTGTATCCCCAGAGCATGATCTAGGCGCCGGTGTCGACGGCGCGGGTGGCACGCTGGGGGACGCGCGCCGGCGCTGCCTTACAGAGGTCGCCAGGGACCGGAACCACTTCCGGAGGCTTCCACACCCAGGTGCTCCTCATGCTGCTCCACGCACTCCAACTGCCCGACGAAATGCCGAGCTGAGTTAGAACGAGAAGGAAGAAGAAGACCCATCGGGGATTGCCACGTGGACGCAGACCCGGTCAAAACCATGCCATGTCAACCCTGTTAGGAATTAATTAATTATCTTAATTAATTGTTAATCCATGCTAATGTCGGTGGCCATGTTTGGCAACCGTCTCCTTTGTAACCGCATTGTAACGAGGGTATAAATACCCCAATGTTCAATCAATGAAATAACTGTTCATTCATCGTTCGCGCTCTCTCTCTCGTTTCTACTTTTATAAACCCAAAACCGCTTGTAATCGTGGGAGAGGGACTTAGCTTGTCCGGTTTTAAGAGTTGGGGTTGCAAATTGTCCAGTTTTATAGTTGAGGGACTAAATCTAAACTTCCCAAAAGTTGAGGGATGAAAAATATATTTTTCTCAAAAGAGAACTCGTATCCGGGTTTCTCATCACTCCTATGGCGGAATACATAAACAAAAATTGTATTTTCCAAACGTCCGGATCTTGGGAATAGATCCGAACGACGTTTTTGCCGCACAATCAACATCGAGCGAATGGAAACTCCCGCGATCTTCTTCCTCGCTGAATAGATCGAGGACTGCCTTTTTTCCGCTCCAAACGAACCCTCCGCTGTTAGTCCCGTGATTTTCTCCCTTTTAGCATCATTACCGAACGAATCCCGCGTTGTTCGTTTTGATCAGGCGCTCGATCTGATCCGATGGAAAGCGAGAGTCAACCACTTGGACTAGCTTAATCTTGTGATTAGTAAGTCGATAGTAGTTAGCTTTTTTATTGTGAGTAGGGAAAACAAATGATAATGGCCAATCCATCAGAAGTTTGGCCCAACAACCAAGCCAATTAGCCTTAGTTGATGTCTATAATACACTTTGAACTTTCTTTACTTCTGTATCAACAGAAAAAAGACATAAACATTTGACCCGGACGCAAAAAGTTGTTAAAAACTTTTTACCCGCATGCCATTGTTCCTTTTTCAGCTTTTCTATCTAAAAAGGCAAGGGAATTTGTAACTTCCGAACGTTCGTATCTTTCCAATAGATCCGAGCGATTGTTCGATCGCACAACCCCGTACGCCAGCCCAACCCACAAGTAATCGTCTAAAGTGGGACTCGAACCCACGACCCCTACAATGTAGGGGTAGTGTACTAACCAACCCACCCTGCCTTGATTGTTGTCCAATAAGTAGAAATATGACAGTTAACCTTTTTTTCACTTTCATATGAGCAAAAAAAAGCATTTTCCTTCTTGTGTTTTTTTGGATTTCTCAAGTTGTTTTGTAGTCTTTCATATACCAACGGGTTTTATACCTTGCCCATGTAGCCTCGTTGTAAATATCATGGCAACTTAGGTACAAACATCATGGTAATAACGCATCATATACATGATAACTTAGCTACAAACACCATGATAACTTGGACCCCGAGGAAAAATTGTTGAAAAATAAAACCTCGATAACGTTTGCGTGAATATCATGGTAATAGAAGCACTGCATACCTGATGCTTAGGTGAAGGGGATTTGTTGAAAAACATATTCCCGGTACTTTGTGTGCAAATAACACAGAATTATACACACAATAAAGTTGATAACTCACTGCAAACCCCACGGTAACTTTTGACCCTGGGATAAAAGTTTGTTAAAAACATACCCTGATAACTTGTGTGTAAATAACATGGTAATATACATCTAACAGAGCTGATAACTTACTTAATCCAGACGTGGTAACTTTTTGACCAGGGGAAAATGTTGTTAAAAAATACCTCCCAATAACTCATGTGTAAACAACATGATAATACACGCACATGAGAGTAGATAACTCACATACAAATATTGCGGTAATTTTTGACCAAGGGAATGAAAATTCTTGAAAACATACCCGATAACTTTTGTGCAACATGGTAATATACACAACAAAGCTGATAACTCACTGTAAACATCATAATCACCTTTTGACCCTGGGATAAAAGTTTGTTGAAAACATACCCTGAAAACTTTTGTGTAAATGACACGATAACTTATGTATGACAAACGTGATAACTTACGTAGCCCAGATGTGGTAACTTTTGGTAAAAAAAAGTCATCAGAACATATCAACATGGGATCTAATTTCGAAGATCTCGTCGAGACAACTTTTTTTTTTGTGAAGACGGTTTTTCAATCGGAGCGACGGTTTGAGCTACAAAATATTTTGAAGTTTAAAAAAAGAAAGAATCTAGGATGACAATAGCTTTTCTTCCTTTAGTGCATATATGCATGTAATTAGAGGGAGGAGTGCACGTGAAAGGAAAATTAGTCATTCTAATGCATGCATGTATATAATTAGAGTGAAGTAAAGATCGTTCTTGCCTATTGCTAAAATCCGAACGTTTGGTAATTATAAAAGTCCATACATAAAAGCAGTTGAAGCAAATATCCATGTGCCGAATATATCACACAAGTTATCATTAGGACTGCTATTGTCCATACTCGGAGAATGGCTCTCGTCCCATTTTATAGATAAAGCAACGACTAACATATAACTTGATTTATACAACTTGACACCACACCACACACACTCAAGATAAGATATAAGGGTGTTCAATAACAGCTACACAACCCCATGTAACTTCAAGCAAACGACAAGTAGAAAGAAATGGCACCACTTGAAGTCACCGGAACCCTCAACCGTCAACAAATCACCGCCAAGGGAGGAAGCTGCACACGAGACACCATATACTCCAAGGCGACGCCTTCAGGAAGGGCACGACAGCGACGCATCGCCCGATCTAGGGATCATGGTTTCCCCCGGAGCAACACAGAGGACAAAGAAGACCACGATGACGCCTTCAAGAAGAAAACGACGCACACGTAGGTGCCGCCGACGAGCTCGAAGTTTGGCCCACCTCAGTGTGGGCCTGGCACCGGACGTCTGTGGCGTGTACATCCACCACAATTTTAGTATGGCGATCCAGCGTGAGTTGCTTGTACTAGGTCACCAATTTACTAGTGTTGTCTCAAGGTCCCCTCGATTCAACCTATCACTCAATGTGTGCAAAGCTGCAACTCTCGCAAGAAAAAGGAAGACGAAAAGGTCGTGGGTTTCGTTCAACCTCTTTTTTTTAGCCACCAACCGACACGACCTGCCACCGCCGCAGATGGTAGCAAGTCCGCCCGTTCCGTTCCAGCCAGTCTCAACCAAGGTTTACGAGTCGATGAGTTGACAAGTCGTTCCGAGGTTGAGACTCATAGACTAAGCATGACTAATCGACACGAATCGACACTGAAGTTTCGACTCATAGACTAGTCGACACTGAAGTCTAATCGGCCCTGAAGTTGAGACTCATAGACTAGTCCACAGATTAGTCTTGACTAGTCCTTGGACTCATAATCCATGAGTACTTGTCGCCACGTGCAACGCCGGCGGGGCCCGCCACCACAGCCTCACGTCGTGCCACATGGCATTTGTCGCCTGGCGCCAACGACAATAATTTTCACATGTGGTTCTTTCTGTCGATAAATCCACGCATGCGTGCAAAGCTACAACTCTCCTTTTTTTTCTGCTTGAGATCCGAATGGAAATTTCGGTTTTATCTCGGCGGCAGACGGGCCAGAACGATAGAGGAAGACAGAGGTCGGGACGCCGCCGAAGCCGAAGCCCATCTACCATAGAACGAGGAGGCCCAGCCCACCACACGACACACAGTCGCACTCGCACCACGGGGTTTCCCCTTGCGCCTGCTTTCTCTCCTCCTCCTCCCCGCGCCGCCGCCGCCGCCGCCGCCGCTCCGATCCCTCCACCCGGCAGCCAGGTATCTCCTCCTCTCCTCTCCTCCGCTCTGCTCTCCTCTTCTCCCTCCCCATCCTCCCGGGCCACCGACGGCCGCACGCGCGCTACCAGTGTGTGTGTGTGCCAGATGCGCATTCTGCCCTCTGTCGCGCTCTCAAGATACCAGTTGTTATGCTCGCGCGTATGCTTGATTTTGCTGCTTACCTCTAATTGACTTGCGCGCACACAGAGAGAAATGCCCTGGGGGTTTGAGGGGGTCTGGGTTGGATCGACCCTGGTTGTTGAGGGGTGTGAGTGATGGATCCGGAAAGCTGACAGCGTCCTGGGCTTCTTGTCCTGTCTGTCACAAGTCTCCAGAAAAACAAAGAAGAAGAAATTAAGCGAATCGTCAGCTTGTTTGTGACCCATGAGCTCAGATTTTGCTATACAACTCACTTTATTTGCTGTCATGAACTCCTACCCTGAACTCCCTGTGTGATATGTCAACTTGGTTATGTGAATGTTGTTCAACTCATTTCATTCTTGTCAATCTTACGTGCGTGCTTTGGAGCGTAGCAACGAAGTAGTCTAGGTGTCTTTTTGTTTGAGAACATACATAGCAAGGAACCAACTTGGGGGGCTTATAATCGAGTCAGATGAAAAACAAGCGGTCTTATGATCAAAGGCAGCTCAACTTTTCGGGGCGATCAAACAAATCTCCTGGTGATGTTTTGGTGTCGACCTGATCGTAGCAGCTGGAGCGTCGCTCGAGCTTTTTCTTTCTTCTTCTTTTTCTTGTGAAAAACCTGCTGGGAGCCATTAACCCCTCACCAAACCCTTTGTGCTTGAACTAATGCTGCCCAGCTCAAAGTCCACAAGTAAATGGTTTTCTTTTCTTCTAGTCTTACTTTACTAGATATCCAGTTTCTGTACTTCTGCTTAGTTCTTAATTGTACCTCAACTTTCGTGTTGAGATTGAATTATGATAAGTTCTCTGGATTCAGATTGAAGGGAGTTAAATGTTTTCTCTAGTGAATTGGGCAATTATATTGTAGTGTTCCTCGTCCTGCCAATCTGTATGTTGCTGAATAAGAAAATTACAAGTTTGTAACTTCTTTTATGAATTTTGCCGCCAATCTTAGTGGTTTGGGCCGTAATCGAATTTAGTACTAGCTTATGTCTAGTTTAGATTCAAACCTAAGATGCTTGATCTTTTGCTCTGGATCAGATGGAGTAACATGATCATGATGTCTCTTTTTCATCAGTAAAGGCTAGGTGTTGGTCACCTGTGGTCTTAACATCGATAGAAATGCATGTCACTCTGTTCTGTTGATTCTTTGTGGTTTGTTGGTTCGTCCTTTAGGGCTTGATGACTTGATCTATGGAAGCTTATCTACATGCTGCTAATACATCCCTTAGGGCTTTATTCAGTTATATGTCACGATGCAAATAAGCTATGCTATGAGAAAAGAAACTGCACCATGTTTCTCTGAAATGCTTCCACCATTAGCTAGCGATGCATTTAAGTTTCCGTTTCGAAGTTGAGAAAATCAAACTGGGCCTCGCTTGCTGCATTTTGCGTTGAAAAGCTCACCCAACACATGGCCCAAGTGAAGCTCTGAAACAGTGTGTTCTCATTTCCATGCGGTTTAGCTTGATTTTTTATTTCTCCGGACCCGTCTAGCACACTGAAAATTGCTCACAAGAACTTATGCAGACCTTGAGAGGCAGCTGATTGTTCGGGTTTGATACTCGAATTCTTGTTAGAGTGTTTTTGGTATAGCTGAAAACCATCTCAGTAGGTTCTGTAGTGGTGTACAAAGAATATTTGTTTCAGCCGGAGAGGCTACTTGCTAGTAAATTTGTATTTTATATCTGAATTGCTGCAAATGGGTGTGAAATTGTATAGACGCCAGGGTAATCAGGCTGGAGAAAGATTCAAACACTGCATGCTTTAATCTCTATATTTCCAAACTGTCCCTGTAATGCCCAGTTCGAAATTGCACATAGACTGTATTGTGAAGTGGTGCCTTTGTAACATATTTCACATCTGTGTCCTCCGTTTAATTTGATACCATCATGGATTGGGGATGTTATGATGTTTACCTGTTCATAGCTGTATTTTTTCCCTTTTCTTTTTCTTACTTATGAAAACCTACTGGAGTCATTAACCCCTCACCAGACCTTCTGTGCTTGAATTGATGCTGCCCAGGCCAAATTCTGCATGTAAATGAGTTTCTTTTCTTTTATTCTTACTTCACTTGATATCCAATTTCTGTACTTCTGCTTAGTTCTTAATTGTACCCGAGCTTTTCTGTTGAGACTGAATTATGATAAGTTCTCTGGACTCAGATTGAAGGGAGCTAAATGTTTTGTCTACTGAATTGGGCAATTATATTGTAGTGCTTCTCTTCCTGCCAATCTGAATTTTGCTGAATAAGAAAAATAATAGTTTGGAACTTGTCTTATGAATTTTGCTGCCAGTCTGAGTGGTTTGGGCCATAATCGAATTTAGTACTAGCTTGTGTCTGTTCTGGATTTAAACCTAAGCTGCTTGATCTTTTGCTCTGGATCAGATGGAATAACGTGATCACCATGTTTCCTTTTGATCACTATAAAGCTAGGTGTTTGTCACCTGTGGTCTTAAGATCGATAGAAATGTATGTCGCCACTTTCTGTTGATTCTTTGTGGTTAGTTCGTTCATCCTTTTAGTGCTTATCTACTTGCTGCTAATACATGCTGTTTTATCTCTAGTCCTTGAAGCTTACCATCTCTTTGGCTATTCTTATCTGCAGATGCAGAAGTTCAAGACCTTGGCCAAGGCCTTGACCGGCAAGACCGTCACCGCCGGGAGGAACTCTTCCGGGCGGATCACTTCTTTTCACCGAGGGGGTGGATCCAAGCGATCACTTAGGGACATTGACCTTAAAAGGAACACTTGTTCCGTTGGCATTGTGGAAAGGATTGAATACGATCCTAATCGCTCTTCTCGGATTGCTCTTCTCCGATGGATCGAAGGGGTACCTCAGAAGGATGCAGCATACAAGGCCGAGCGTGCACCTGTCAATTACATAATAGCCAGCCATCAAATGGAACCGGGCAGCATGGTGGTGAACAGCGACTCCTCCAAACCTTCTACGACCGGCTCCTTGATGCGACCTGCCCACAACGCCGATTCCTTCCTTCGGTTCCAAGAGCTGTTCCGCAAAGCCAGCCAAGGCGAAGAGGGCACTGATGATCAAGCAAAGGATGCGGCAGTTCCTACAGCAGCACCGCTCATGCCAGCCGATCTACTGGACCTCAATTCCAAGGTGGGGAACTGCATGCCCTTGTCTGACATCCGCATGGGAACATGGGTGCACAGCATCGAACTGCGTCATGGCCAGGGGGCAAAGCTCGTCCGGGCCGCCGGAGCCTACGCCAAGGTGGTCAAGGAGTCGGCCACGCAGTGCCTTGTGCGGCTGCCGTCGGGCGTCGAGAAGCTGATCGACTCCCGCTGCCGGGCCACCATCGGCATCGTCTCCAACCCCACCCATGGCGCGCGGAAGCTGAGGAAGGCGGGGCACAGCCGGTGGCTGGGCAGGCGCCCGGTCGTCCGTGGTGTCGCCATGAACCCGGTGGACCATCCCCATGGAGGAGGCGAGGGGCGCACCAAGGGTGGCAGGCCCTCGGTGTCTCCCTGGGGGAAGCCCACCAAGGCTGGGTATCGGACCGTGCCGAAGAAGCCAAAAGCTCAGCTGTCCCGTGATTGATTGATGATCTTCATGGAAGCGGCTTGTTGCTCCAAGGGAAAGGTAGCAAGCCGGATCTTGATGTGGCTATGGACCGGTCACAACAAAGGATCGTGACTCGTTTTTTCCTTTTTAGTTTGCGAACAGTTTCCGCTGCAGCACTTTGACTTTATTATGTATTGTATTAATAATAACAGGTGATGTTTGGACCTGCCTGCGCCCAGTTTGCATTCCTTCCTGGCATTTTGACATTAACTTGTTTAGGCATGTTGCTTGTGATTGATAATTCTGTTTGGTTGAGCAAACTGGGGACATGATGATGTGCAATATATGTTTATAGTTTCTGTAGTTGCTGTTCCGTCGAGAACATGCATGTTGATGAGCAGTATGGATATAATTTCTTCAGTTTATCCGGATTAGCCGGTTCAGATCAAATTTGGTGTGGATCCATTACTATGTTGAAAGTTAGCATGATTGTTTGATTTGCCATTCATACATAGGTCCTGAATCCTGGTGGTGGTGGTGGTATTCAGTCAGCACACATCTTTGCAGCAATGCGTGTCCACTCCAGTTTTGCAATAAATGTGAGATAGATGTTTCAGGAGATATTAGATTTATTTCTGTATTTGCACAGTTTCTTCAGGTCATCTGGCTTTGCTTGTTACACATCTTTGTTGCCTGTTTTAGTTAGTATACAGTATATACTGTGTGAAATCAACTGCTCACCGACCCTGACCAGGTGTTGTTGCCTGTGAGCCATCCTGGCCTTCCCATGTTTCATCTGGTTTATTTAAGATTTGCTGAGGCCAGTGATGCTAGACATTTGCTGAAGATTGATTGAGCTAGAAAGCACTCTTCTACTCCTGAACTCAAGTGCACTCGCCGATGAACATTAAAATATAAAAAAAATCTGAAATTTTATGGCAGCAAACATTGTTGAATGTTGCACGTACGTGCAAATTTTTTGTGAAGAAGAAACTTTCCTAATGATTTGAACAAAAAAATCAATGCGCCAAAAGTGCTTTTAAAAACTAGTCTTTTTGGAGCACTGATTTTGTTTTATTCCCAGAGCGTTACAAATATGTCTCTTCAGAAAAATTCACGTCTGTGTACAACATTGAACAATATTTGTTGCCAGAAATGTTCAAGTTTTTTTGAATATTTTGGTATCCTTTTTTATTTACTGTTCACATGGGTACATTTGAGCTCGGATCAGAAACTTCATGTCCAATATCATTTTAGGCAGTGGACCGAAACGAGAGACCACCACAACAGTCGAGGCCTGGCCCAGGGCAAATTTTCGTGTTTTGACCCTTTTTGCTAACAAATTCAGGATCTGACCCCTGTTTGAAAATATTTCGGGATCTGACCCTTTTCCTACCTCCAAGGGGTCTGGCGGTAGGCCCTGGGTACGCTCTGTGTTAGAAACTTAGAACTTTTTGGCGGTAGGATGTCCAACCCTACCGCCAAGGGGCATGGCGCTAGGCTATTATACCCTACCCCTACCGTCAAGGTGCCTGGCGGTAAGAAAAGGGTTAGATCCCGAATTTTTTTCCAACGAGGGTCAGATCCCGAAATAGTATTAAAAAAGGGTCAAAACACCAAATTTAGGCCCGGCCCAGCGCACCAACCAAGACCGACCGGTTTTCCCCTTCCCTGCTCCTCCATTCCTCTCCTTCTCTCCCTGCCCTGCCCTGCCGTCGTCGCCGTCAGCCGTCGCCGTCGCCGCCGCATCTCCCCCGCGCCGCCGCCTTCCTGCTCCGATTCGTCTGCCCACCAGTCAGGTACGCCCTCTCCTCTCAAGCTCCGCTCCGATTCACCCCTTCTTCCATCAGTACGACGATGTCCTAGGAGCAAGGGAGCTCAAGGCAGAACCAGGGGCCGCGCTTGCCCGTGGAGTGGATTCTTCCGCACCCCCAGTCCCGATCCCGTGTACGGATAAGGCTGTCCGGACGCCAGGCGTTGGGCCACCCATAGAAATCCCTCTGCCCATCCGCCGTCGCCGGGCTCCACGGTCGGCCGCTTGGAGATTTTCCAAGCGGGGGGGGGGGGGGGGGCGGGGGTGGGGGTGGTTGGGGTGGGTAAAAAATTTCAGTTGATGCGTGATTTATTCCTGGTCTTATGATCCAACCTGCAACCAGTGCAGTAGGCAGTTAACTGATGATCCTCATCCCGTGTCGCGCCATGTAGCAGCCTGCACTCCATAGGCAAGGAAAGGGGGGAAGTAAATTGGGCTGAACCCACCGCCTGAAATCGCATATCTACCAGGTTTCATTTTGGCAGATGTGAATGAATAATATAAATCCATGGAATTCAATCCAAGAATCTGGTCCTGTTCTGCACAGAGTACTGACTAGCAGCCATGGAAGAAATCCATGTAGTACTATTATGACGACTATATATATGCACCAAATCTTTTAACCTCTGGATAGTACAGCTTAATTTCAGTACGTCCGCTGTATCAGAACTCCACTAAGCACTGCCACGATAAATTGCGTTATGTATATAGGTTTTTCCTTTTCAAGCTACATGTGCTGCATTGGAAGGGAGCTTTCTTTTCTGCACTTCGCTCAGGCAAAACATAAAAACTAACAATGGAGTTAAGCAGGGTCTACACTGTTGCATCCGTTTCTTAAATTTTTTTACCCAAGATGTCTCACACATATCTGTAGAGAATAGCTTTGAAACATCTTCGTGTTTCCAAGGGTTTTGGCTTGAATGGATCTCCTTCTGCCTCTGTTTCTGGGATCAGTGCATCATTGTCACTCCCGGCAAGTCCCAGCACCAGGTAGACAGGCCTTGTGAGAGAGACAGAGGTGATTTTTTTTTTTGAACAATCACCGGGGGGGAGAGGGTCCCCACCTGAATATATTACTCAAAAGTCCCAAGAGGGCAGGTTACATCAGAGGTTACAGCGAGAGGAGAGGTAAAGGCGCCAAGACACGGCAGCCTCCCTACTGACGGGGTCCTTAAATCTAAAGGCCCAAAGAGTGAAGTCCGAAACAATATTCCGGAGAGTATCAAGTGTTGAGTGTAGCTCGTTGCGAAAAACACGAGCATTCCTGGAGTCCCAAAGCTTCCAGAGGATGACGAGAGCAACGGTGGGCCAAATGTTGATGTCGAGGCCGACCGGGGTTGGCGTGTCCCAGATGAGGTCGATGGAGATCGGAGTCTGAAGGCCCAAGATGGACCAAACCTGAATCGCGTGAGGGCAGAACAAGGCGATGTGCGAGGCATCCTCCCTAGTTAAGGTACACATAGAGCAAGAGTCGTCGGAAGTGATGGACTTGCGGTGAAGATTCGCCATCGTGCTCAGCCTGTCGCGGCAGAGGAGCCAGCCGAAGATCTCAACCTTGATAGGAGCCTTGGAGCTCCAAATGTACCCGGCGTTGAGGTCGATCACGTGGTCGGGGGAGAGCAACGAGTAGGCGCACCTCGAGGAGAACGAGGAACCGTGGGTGAGGAACCTGTCGTCGGCCGCATCGCTGGGAGTGACATCCTGCAACAAAGACAAAACAGACACAAGCTCGCCAGAAGCAACAGAGGTTAGGCGGTTCCGCAGAGTAGCGTATAAACCATTAAGCATGACATGCGATACCAGGACCGAAGGGGCAGTAGAGTGAGAGAAAATATGAGGGTAGGTGTCGGCGAGAGGAGTAGGCAGAAGCCAGGCATCGAGCCAGAAAAACGTGGAGGAGCCATTGTTAGTAAGGACGAAGGAAATCTTCCTAAGGGGGTGAATTTGAGAATTGACAATTTTCCAGAGAAAGGATGGGTTGTTGGGCTTGTTAGTGAAGTCAAGAGAGTAGTGCTGGAAGAACCAGTTGACCCAGGGGAGATCTGGTTTTTGTAGAAGTTTGAAGGCAAATTTCATGAGAAGGCAGTTGTTTTGGAGGGTAAGGCTTTTGATGCCTAGGCCCCCGATAGGTTTGGGTGTGCAAACGTTCTTCCAAGCTATAAGACACTTTGCACCAGAACATGATTCCTCCGCGGCCCAAAAAAAGGATCTACGAATCGCGTCTAGTTTTTTAAGGATCTTCTTAGGTAACCTGAAAACTGACATGAAGTGGGTGGCGAGAGCGTCAAGGGAGGAGGAGATGAGAGTAAGTCTTGCTCCTCGAGAGAGAAGCTTAGCAGCCCAACCGGTTAGATATTTGAGGAAGCGCTGAATGATAGGTTCGAAGGCCGAGGATGGGAGGTGCATATGAGATAGAGGGAGACCTAGGTAAATTTGAGGGAAGGAGGAGAGGTCGCACCCGAAGGTTGAAGCAATTAGCTGGCTGGAGTTAGGATCTGTGTGAATGGGTACTAGGGTAGTTTTGTGGAAGTTGATGTTTAGGCCTGTAGCAAGGGCGAATTTGTCGACAATATCTTTGAGGGTAGACGCTGCATCGGGGGAGGCATGAGCTATAATTAGGGTGTCATCGGCATATTGGAGGACGGTAGGGGGTCGGTCTCGGTAAATCGGGTGGCAGAGATGGTCCGGAGAGAAAGCATCTAGGATCAAACGTTGGAGAAGGTCGGCGACAATTAGAAAGAGGTAGGGGGATACAGGGTCTCCCTGGCGAAGACCATTCTTACAGTTAATCCAAGAGCCTGGAATACCATTTAGAAGGACTGCGGTTTTACCAGAGTCAAGGAGGGTCCGGATCCAGCTGACGGTGATAGACGGGAAGCCCCTAGCGAGGAGAATGTGGAAGAGAGAGTCCCAGCAGATTGAGTCGAAGGCTTTATGAAAATCAAGCTTGAGCACCATGGTAGGAGCTTTTCTGGAGTGGCAAGCACTGAGCAAGTCGGCTGCATAAATGAAGTTCTCGGCAATACATCTACCGGAGATGAAACCCGTTTGGTCACCGTGGACTAGGAGAGGGATTAGAGGCTTAATTCTGTTGGTAATAATTTTGGCAAGCGCCTTTGGGGGGCAATTTTGCAAGGAGATAGGTCTGAAGGCATCGGGGGTTCTAGCAACGTCTTTTTTTTGGAAGCAGAATCATGAAGGCACGATTGAAACGTTCCACATTGACACGAAGGTGGGCAAAGTCGTTAAAAAAGGGGAGGATTGAGTGTTTGATGTTATGCCAGAACTTCCGGTAAAAAACCGGGCCAAGGCCGTCAGGACCGGGGCTGGCATTTACGTTCATCTGGAAGAAAGCGTCCTGAATTTCTTGAGTAGAGAAGGGGGAGTCTAGGTGGCGTAACTGAGGTAGGGGGTCAGGGTAGAGGTCGTTTAGAGAGAAAAGCCAAGTTGGTTCATTGGACGAGCCAATCAGGTTTTGAAAGAAGTTGTGATTGCTAGAGCTACTGAGACAGAGGTGATTGTTCGGGCCCGATGTTCTAGTGCTTGCTAGAGTGCTTTGTATGGCCAAAGGATGCCTCAGTAGGCCGTCTTGTGATGTACAGGCAGTATCTGGTTCAGATGGGGAGGCTACTCGCCGGTAACCCCTATTTTTCCTTCTTGCTGTGGCAGAAATCATCAATTGCCGCAGAGCTGCTGAATGCCAGACTGTATAAGCACCAGAGGGGACTCAGATTGTGGTATAACACAAATCTCTCCATCTTCAAACTGTCCCCGTAATGCCCAGTTTGAAAGCGTGCAGAGTTTATTTTGAAGTGGTGCCTACATGTAGTAACATATTTTCGCATCCGTGCCCTGCGTTGAATTTGGTACCGGCATGGAACCAGTCACTTGTCTCTCAAGTTGTCAGAGGACCATTTTTCATGTTTCGCACCTTTGATTGGTAACTACTACATGTGACATTTTCCACATTTTTGTCCTGCAGCAGCAGCAACCTAGTCGTCTTTGTCGACGTCGATGGCAGGGTTCGGCAGCCTGGCGCCCAAGACGAAGAACCTGGTGGTGGCGGGCGGGCTGACGGGGTTCGTCTTCGGGGTCTACTACTACACCATGTGGGCGGTGGGCAGCACCGACGAGCTGCAGGTCACCATCGACAAGTTTGAGGACCTGAAGAAGAAGGAGGAGGCCGCCTCCGCCGCCGCTGCAAGCCCCTCCACCCCAGGATCATCATAAACAAGCACGTTCTTAACTTTGAAACTAGCTACTGCCTCTCAACCTGCCCAGGACCATGGGTTTGGTTTGTATTGATAATAATGGGTAATGTTTGTTAGATGGAGCATTTTCATTAATGGCATGGATGGAGTTTGGAGTTGATGATGCTTTTTGTTTGTGTGAATCGTAGCCGCGGTGTCTGGAAGTTATGATATGATGATACACCCTCCGCTTCAAAATGTACGCTCTGAAATCAGGCTTTTCGATGTTTGACCTTTATTAATTTTGCAATGGAAAGAGTTGTACCTTTTGGAGGCAGGGTCCTCTGGTTTGTCGTTGTTGCATAGAAATATGTTGCCCGTCCTCCTCTCTCTATCAGTTCAGTCTTTTGGGTGGATGATGGTTGAATCGGTCGGAACATGAATGAATTCACTGTAACTGTTCCTTCATGCGCATGTGTCGGCACACTGGACCCAGGCTGATCATTCGTCGGGAATCCTTGCCTTGTTCCCCAAGAAGGTCCGGTAATGAAGATAATTTCGGTTAATCCATCAAAAGTCAGTTTGCCAAATGGCCACCCACCTGATATCACCTCACGATAACCAAGCGGAGCTGCGTGTTTTAGTTTAGGGCATACGTTTGCTCAAAAAAAAAAAAAAGTTAAGGGCATACAAAATTTACCGCTTTGCCCGTCAGATCGCGCGCGTCCGTCTAAAATCCAACGGCCAGGCAAAATCCCGAGGGAAAAAGGAAGGAATGAGTCTCGCGTGATTGAATGAAAAAAACTAAATCCAACGAGATTCTGCTTCCGTTTATTCGTTCGTTGGCTTTAACCGCCGCCAGACGATACAGACACGTACGTACGGCGAGAAAATAGTAAACCAGCAGGGAGCGGAATCGCCCACCGCCGTGCGTGCGCGCCCGATCTCGCCGTCGCCGACGAGGGCCGCGTGCTAGCTCCGGTGCTCGCTCGTTCGGCCCTGCTGCCCGGCTTGGCTTGGGCGCCATGGCGCTCGGCAACATCGCCGTCGTGCTCGGCGCCGGTGAGTTCCCGTGCTCACCCCTCAGCTTCGGTCCACATCTATCTGCCATGCATCTATGGTGCTCTCGCCCCCGCCGGCGTAGTTCTGAATCTATCTGATGTGCTGCTGATGCTGGGGTTTAGCTTACATCTAGCTTCCTGCTTAGGGTTTAGCTTGCCTACTCACTGGGTGCATACATACAGATCAACGGATCACTTTCGTTCCTAATCTAGTTTACTTTGATGGCTACAAATAATCCAATCCAATCCAACTGCTCGCTCACAACCCATCCATGTACCTGTAATTCTGTTTGGAACAATCTGCCATTAGCCTTTAGGGTAGGGGAACGTCGCAGATTCTTCTGCAAAGCGTGCATACTAACAGATCTCAAAAACTTTCTTTCTTCTCCATCTGTTGGCAGGATATCTCAGCACTATTCTTACAGGAGGCGACGCCAAGAAAGTCCCTATCATCGGGGACACACTTGCCCATGTAATTACCTTGCCTCTGTGCCTTTAGTCTCGGTCGGGTTGATTTGAATTGTACACACGCCGAGCCATGGCCGTGACACCTTTTGTATCTTTGTTTGTCTCCTCCTGCAGTTTGTGAAGAACACCGGGAAGGCCGGGAAACACGACAGTAGCGATCAGTTGGCGTCTCAGGTTTGTTTGTTGTGGATGTGTTCGTTTTTCGTGTCGGCCAGATTGGTTCGGCAGACTCTAGATCTAAAAACGGCGGCGGTGCTTGACTTCTGCTAAGCATTTTCAGCTCGACAGTATCAGGGCAGAGATACAGCGAGCCACACGCCACAGAGACGAGAATGTTACGGTTATCTCCGATACATCAGGTCAGTGCTTGCTTGTTTTCTTGTCTCGATTCTCAACCAAATTATTTATGCAAACATGTCTTATGTTGGATTTGATCTATCGTTTTTTCGTCATGCCCTTTAGACGTCGTACACGGTTTATATGATTTTGGCCCTCTAGCTAGTTTGTACAATTCTTATCTAAATATGTGAATTCTTATAGCTGGTAAGTATTTAATATGTGAATTATTATTATATCTTAATTACCTTCTTTTTTTGTAGGGTCTGGTTCGTATACCATAACAGCAATTGTCGTTGCTGGGCTTATCGGCTACACATACATCAGGTGGAAGGTAAACTCCCATTCTTTTAGGCGATCCAAGATTACACAACACTGAGGCTGTAATACTTATCCTAGATTATTTCCTTCTAGTTGCATGTCATTCTGCTTTTGAAGTCATATCCAGAATTGCTAATTATCACCATGCTAGTATATATCTAAAATTCGCGCGATAATTTACAGGGTTGGAAGATTTCTGACATGATGTGGGTGACGAAGCGCGGTCTAGCCGATGCCTGCGATGTCGTTGGAAAACAGTTAGATGGTGTTTCAAATACAGTACAGGTAAGGTCCTTTTTTTTTTACTGATATTGCACATCGACTGTTGTGCCGAACCATGCTATACATCCATCTTGACCTTTTCATCTTACATGAAGAAGAACATGCATGTATGTCCATTTCAGGTTACGAAGAAACATCTAGCTGGCAGGATCGACCGGGTTGACGCTAATCTAGACGAAACACAAGAAATAATCGAAGGGACAAGGGATGAGGTTCGTTGGAACATTCCTGCTGCATAAATATTTCCTTTTCTGGTTCTTTGCCATGGCGAAACGAAACAACAACAATAAATTTATTTACTGTCTTGTAGGTCGCAGTGATCCATGTGGATCTGAGCGCCTTTCAGAAGGAGCTCCAAGAAGTCAGCCGTACGGTTGAAATATGGGTAGGTGCCTTGTACCGAAACATGTATATACCTTGCTTATTGGAGCTACATATCACTCAAGGGTGCACTTATTTATCTTGTTGAATTGCAGGGGTCAAGGCTGTCTGGTATCGAGGACACCCAGGTAAATACATGCCCATTATACACCCTTTCCCTTCCTCTAACCCACACCCACACCATTTTTTTCTTTACATGTTCCTGATATTATCTACTTTCAAACCTGTATCAGGATCGTACTGTGCGTGTAACTGAAGCCTTGGTTGGGTTCAGCCAACAATTAGAACATAGTGGCCAGAATCCCAATATTCGTCAGGCAAGTCGTCGACCTAGCTTATGCAATTCCTTAGTGGCATGTTGCTTACATGATTCGCTACCGGTTCTGCATCAACCACCGTACTTCTCGAGTCTTATTCTGAAGAGATATTTTCAATTTTCAGGTTTCATCGTTCCTGCCAGCTCTAGGATCCTCAGAGAAAAACATAAAAATGGTAAATAAGACTAACCTTTGTTTTTGTATTCAAAAGTAAAGGCTCTGTTCTTTTCCAGCTTTTGCCATCAGAAACCTAATATATGTGTTTCTTGCTGCATTTTACTTTCCTGCAGTTGCCGCCGTCTTCTCTTTTATCTCCTCAAACGGTCGCATCAGTAGCCGAGCCTTGCGAGGACGAAAGTCAGGTTTGGTTTCAGTTTCCTAACATTGCAAACAATATGACCCCTTTTATCGATACGCTCTGTTTACACAAATCAAGTTGGTTTTGCTGCCTTGGATGATGATTTTAATTGGCTCTACTTGCATTCCAGGAGAACGACAAGGTGTTGCCCTCGAGTGAAGGAAGCATGAGGTGGAAGCTACCTGGACTTGGGCTTAGCTTTTTAAGGAGTTCATCTGATGTATAGATGATATTACCGGCACGAGTTGTATAACTCTCAAGGATTTTTCTTTTGGAAACACTTATCTGTATATACAGCGAGATGGCATTTGTAGCTGCAACTTGGATTTCACTTATAATTATGTGTGGCCTTGTGTAAATAGGTATACTTGCAATAGTGGTCTTGATTATACATTCAAAACCTGCCATTATTAATCATGATTATACAAGATAACATTTGTAGCTGCAACAAGAACACAATATTTCCCTTCACTTTGTTTATGGCTACGAAAACATGATTAATAAGGCATGGTGAACAGATCTTGAATGACTTACCCAACACATATCCCATGCTCACAATTTATTTATTTTTCCTAAAAGGAGCTAACAAAGATGAGATGTATATGTAGAAGTCCTACATATACTCCATTGTCTTAGGATGCCAAAGTGTGTGTGGTATGATTACAGATTTGCTACCCTCTCTATCCAGCTCTAGGCTATCTAAAATATTGGAGGAAAACAAATACATACATACGTAGATATATCTTCCCCCCTTTTGCTCTTCAGTGATACAAATCCATCCACCTTGCCACTCCAATCGTCGAGTTGGAGCTCGTGTCTATGCTACCATACGACAGGTTCCAGTATTGCGATCAAAGGCTCCCCTCTAGGGCCAGCTACTTATCTATTGATGAATAATGAAAATTAATTAGTTGTAAGGGCAAGTTTTGCCACATGGGGAACCACTTGTGCTTATCAACACTGTTCTACTAGCCTCCCTATGATTATGCTAGCATTCTTCAGAATATGCAAGGGTGTGAAGAAATGAATGGATTACCATCACCCAAGACCTTGAGATAAAGTGATGAATGTAAGAAGAAATATCAGCTTACAAAATGGAGTATAATTTACCGGCCAAAGGACTAGGATGGCCTCAGGGTAGAAGACCTTGAGATAAAGAACAAGTGCCTTCTAAGTTAATAGTTGTTCAAAATAGTACTAATTGAGGAGGGTATGTGGCAAAGTTGCTATGAAATAAATATCTCCACTTGAAAACTTCATCTCAAGTGAAGACAAAACAAGTTGATTGGTTCTCCTAGAATAATTTTTTTAATAAAGAAGATTGTGTGTATCACTCATATGTAGAGGCAGGAAGTGCTCCCTCATTTTTGATAGAAAAAAGGTTTGCCTTTGTGGAACACAAAATGCCCATGTGTTTATTGACTATGGCTTGTTTGTTGTGTTGCTTACTAGAGGCTACTTCCATGCCGTGGCCATCCAGTTCTTCTGACAATGCCATTGGTTGCTGAATCATCAAAAGAATGGCAGGTTTTGTTCCATTATAGACATCACACTTCCCATTGCTAACTCAATTCCCTTTGCCTTTGTATGAATTGAGTTCCCTTTGCTACTGCCAATGTTTTTAGTTCACTTTTCTATTTTTATGTGTTTGATGATGATTTTAATTGGTTGCTCTTGCATTCCAAGAGAGCAATAGAACCAAGCCAAAGTGAAAAGAAAACTTGGCTGAAATGAGTTGAATCTGGTCTCACACATCTTTCATGAGTCATGACACAAAGGACTTTTTTTGAAACGGAGGATTACCCCCGGCCTCTGCATCTGAGTGATGCATGCAGTCATATTATTAAACAAAAGGTCTAAAAGGTCAGCGATTCAGTACAAGCTCACAATGAAGCGAGAGTAAAATGAAGCTCACAATGACACAAAGGACTTGGACTAGACCATTCAAGACTAGCCTGTTTGCGAATGCAAATTGCGGTCAACTACTCAGCTATTCAAGATCCTAGACATCATTTTAATGTGAAGGCAGTGAATTCACACCAACCAAACCCAATACTTTTCTTTGATTTGTTTCTGTCAAGAACTTGGAAACTAACATGCCAAACACAATCACATGATCACACAGCCTACTCATCAAATAATAAAACACACATGATAAACTGTCCCTGGATGGTCTGGTCAACACATATTCCATTGCTCACCCCCCCCAAACATAAGATCTAAGAGACGCTATTGAGTATAGAAGGCTATATATATATCCCTACCTTAGATGTAAAGGAGAGCATGATCTGAGCTCAAATTTGGTTATATATCCTTTTATCCAACCTTCAAGAAGATCTGAAATATTGGAGAAAAACAAAAGGAGCATGGTAGCAATTATAGGGAGAAATGGAAGCAGCGAATGGTTGGAGTCGTGGTGTTCACGGGTGAGACTCCGGACGGTGGTGTTCGACGAGGCACAGAGGGTGAAGCTCATGGGCATTGTTTTGTTAGAATTCTGCACCAGGACGAAAGACCGAGGTGTCACTGGTCTCAACATTGATTTGCGATGTATCAAAGAAGCTAGTAGTGGGCTACCACGTGTCGGAGGAGCCCCTGCTACCGGCGGCGCAGAGCGACATACTGCCATCGAGCGAGATGGAGTGGTGTTAGCATAATTTTGAGTTCGTGTCGAGTAAAATTAGTTCTTGTTTGGAATAGAAAGGCCAATAGCAATCAAGGTCGCCGGATGATTGATTACAGATTAGGAAAAGAAACAATGTTTAGGCTGGTTCGAATTGGGAGCGACTAGTATAGAATCTAGGCATTGGGTGCAAAAATAGAAAAAGGAACCTGGAACATTGGATTGGAGATGAGTGGCCCAGATCCAGGTGGAGATATCCCAGACCATTTAATGTACATTTTATGAAAACCCCTGACAATGGTTAGGCATAGAACTTGACTTTTACTGTAACCACCTCACCTTTTTCGTATCCCATCGTTTTGTCCTTAATAAAATAGGACTACTTTTTAAATCCTCACAGCGTTGATGCCTCCTCTATGCACATATCCTAGTAGCTTCTACTGCATCACTAATTATACAAGAAAACTGAACACATTGGTCGACAAAAAGTATCTCAATGTCTATCACAGATATTGTGTGCTGAGAAAATTGAGCCACCCCCTTCAGGTACATCTCAAACTAGACCATCCCGGGCACAAATATTTGAGTACATGTCAAGCTAGATCATCCCGGGCACAAATATTTGAGTACATGTCAAGCTAGACCATCCCGGACACAAATATATGGGCACATGTCAAGCTAGACCACCTAGGCACAAATATTTGAGTACATATCATGCTAGACCATCCCAAACACAAATATTTGAGTACATGTGAAACTGAGTCATCTCATGCACAAATATTTGGGAGTACTACACAATTTGAGTACTTGTCAATAGCATCCTGGGCATACACAAGAGACACACATACATATCCAGTGATACATTGCATGACAGGATCATTTCTAGTACATGACCAACAAAACTGAATATGGACTGAAATGATCACCGTTGAACAACCATTGCTACAAAAATTCTGCCTCCAGTTCTAGTGCTTTTTGCTCATCGAGCTTCATGTGCTGAAAAGGAGCTATGAAATGGTAATCAGCTTCGAAATACCTTGCTTAATACAATCACGTGGATGCTATGATGTTCTTGACCTTTTGGGCGATCCAAGATTACAGAACACTGAGGCTGTAATACTATCCTAGATTATTTCCTTCTAGTTGCATGTCATTCTGCTTTTGAAGTCATATCCAGAATTGCTAATTATCACCATGCTAGTATATATCTAAAACTCGCGCGATAATTTACAGGGTTGGAAGATTTCTGACATGATGTGGGTGACGAAGCGCGGTCTGGCTGATGCCTGCGATGTCGTTGGAAAACAGTTAGATGGTGTTTCAAATACAGTACAGGTAAGGTCCTTTTTTTTACTGATATTGCACATCGACTGTTGTGCCGAACCATGCTATACATCCATCTTGACCTTTTTATCTTACATGAAGAAGAACATGTATGTCCATTTCAGGTTACAAAGAAACATCTAGCTGGCAGGATCGACCGGGTCGATGCTAATCTAGACGAAACACAAGAAATAATCGAAGGGACAAGGGATGAGGTTGGAACATTCCTGCTGCATAAATATTTCCTTTTCTGGTACTTTTGGATGGCGAAACGAAACAGCGATACCCTTTACAGAACCTTACATTGGATGTTCACCTCATACGGCTCCTCGGTCAATTCTTTCCAAGGGATCCTTTCCTCGTTGGAGAGTCTCCGCCCTTCTTCCACTCCGCCCCGAAGACTAACCGAGTCACATTTTCATGTTCTAATTGAACACGTAACATTTAATCATAATTGAACACTTTACATTTATCATATGACTAAAGAAGAAGATTGTTCTTTGACCAAACAAATGCAGATCAAATCATGCTTTAATGCTTTATAATAAGGATAAATATTTCTCGGTATCAATCCCGGCCCCTTGCCCCTCATTCTTTAAGAATCAGAAGGATCCTTTTCGAGTTTTCATTGCTTCATTTGGAATCTGGGCTCTTCTATCTCTGACTTAATTATTTTGGCTTGATTCTTTATTTTTTTCATTTTGATTTTGTACTAAATTTACTGTCTTGTAGGTCGCAGTGATCCATGTGGATCTGAGCGCCTTTCAGAAGGAGCTCCAAGAAGTCAGCCGTACGGTTGAAATATGGGTAGGTGCCTTGTACTGAAACATGCATACCTTGCTTATTGGAGCTACATATCCCTCACGGGTCCACTTATTTATCTTCTTGAATATGCAGGGGTCAAGGCTGTCTGGTATCGAGGACGCACAGGTAAGTACATGTCCATTATACACCCTTCCTCTAACTAACACCCACCTTTTTTTTTTTACATGTTCCTGATATTATCTACTATTTTCAAACCGGTATCAGGATCGTACCGTGCGTGCAACAGAAGCCTTGGTTGGGTTCAGCCAACACCTGGAACATGGTGGCCAGAATCCCAATATTCGCCAGGCAAGTCGGCCTCCCTAGTGGCATGCCCCTTGCATGATTTGCTACTAGTGGTTCTGCATCAGCTACCTTATAGAGTCCTACTCTGAAGAGATATTTTCAATTTTCAGGTCTCATCATTCCTTCCAGCTCTAGGATCCTCTTCAGAGCAAAACATGAAAAAGGTAAATAAGACTAACCCTTGTTTTTGTATCCAAAGCTTTTATTAGGTGAAAAAAAGGCTGTGCCTTTTTCCAGCTTTTGCCATCAGGAACCTAATTTATGTGTTTCTTGCTGCATGTTACTTTCCTGCAGTTGCCGCCGTCTCCTCTTCTCTCTCTTCAAACAGTCGCATCAGTAGCCGAGCCTAACGATGACGAAAGCAAGGTTGGGTTTTAGTTTCCTAACATTGCAAACATTGACCCCTTTTTCTTGATGCACTTTGTTTACACAAATCAAGTTGGTTTTGCTGCTTTGGATGATTATTTTGATTGGCCCTCCTTGCATTCCAGGAGAACGACAAGGTGTTGCCCTCGAGTGAAGGAAGCATGAGGTGGAAGCTACCTGGACTTGGGCTTAGCTTTCTAAGGAGTTCATCTGAAATATAGATGATATTACTGGAATGAGCTGTAGAACTCTAGGGATTTTCTTTTGGAAATGCTCATCTGTATATCCAGCGAGATAACATTTGTAGCAACAACTTGGATTTCACTTATAGTTATGTGTAGGCTTGTGTAAAATAGGTATACTCGCAATAGTTGTCTTGATTATACATTTACACCATGCTAGAAGATATAATCTTTTTTTGACGAGGGAGAATGATAAACTCATGTCGTTCCAAGTATGGGTGTTCGTGTCATTATTGTTGGTGACTTCTTTTACTAAAGAGGATTTGTACATTTTTTTTATTACTCGTTCAGGAACTTCAGACCATGAAAGCATCTTTTTCATTTCTATTGAGTTGCTGATCAGAGATTCTGCAGTGTACTGATCACTTGATAAATTGCCTAGCTTAACACCTATAGCATGGATGGAAACTTAGCTAAAATGTGCCGGTTCCCATTACACACATAATTCAAAGATGCAACAGATTTGGATTAGCTAAAATGTGCCGGTTCCCATTACACACATATGTCAAGATGCAACAGATTTGGATTACTCTCTGCTCTTACGGCCTAGTCATGTGATGGATGGTTCCTTTGAATCATACAAGAGTAACCTACATGGAAATCCAATTGACGTTCAACTACTCACTCATTCAGAAACTTCTCGCCATTTTTTTAGTGTGATCTCAATTCAACAAAAACACAATATGTCCCTTCACTTTGTTTTCGGCTACGAAAACATGATTAATAATAGTCCTCTTGAATGACTTGCCCAACACATATCCCATGCTCACAATTTATTTATTTTTCCTAAGAAGAGCTAACAAAGACGAGATGTATATATAGAAGTCCTACATATACTCCATTATCTTAGGATGTCAAAGTCTCTGGTATGATTACATATTTGCTTCCCTCTCTATCCAGCTTCAGTTTATCTAAAATACTGGAGGAAAACAAATACATATATCCTACCCCTGCCTAATCCCTTTCCCCCTCTTGGTCTTCAGTGGTACAAATCCATCCACCTTGCCACTCCAATCGTTGAGTTGGAGCTCGTGTCTATGCCACCAGATGACGTGACAACAACGCCACACTCCGAAGTAGTACCCGCTTGTTCAAACGCCGGATAAGGCAATGGCCTACAAAGATGCGGCACTCAAACACCAGGTCCACAGCAAGTGTGTTGTCGACTCTACTTTGAGGTCACACTGCAACACCCGCCTCGCTGTAACATCCCCAGATGTTAACCCTGTCATCAAGCTAATTAATATGCCATGTCATCATATTCCACTAAGTCAAAAATGCCATTTGTCCAAAATAAAACCCAAATTCAAAATTCAAAATGCAGGTCAAATAATTATTTCATCAAACATCAAAACTTAAATGTTCATCATGTTGCAAATATTCCTAAGGCAATTATAAAATTGGAACCAACCTCACCAAAATTCCCAAAATGCCCATGGATTCTACTTTGGTGGTCCACCAACATTTATCTTGCCTTGTTCAATTTCAAAAAAATATCTAACCACTTCTAAATGCCCTGAAACATTTTTTGCAGCACCACAATAATGAACCCTAATATTGCACAAAGTTTCAACCACAGCCAAACTCATTTGACAGCTCTAATAAAATGCAACAGTAGCTATTCCTTTTAAACAGAATAAAATTAGTAAAAGCATACTGTTGTTTGGGCCTAAGACTACAGCGCCTGGCCCAGCCCACTTTCTCCCTCCTCCTCACCCACTCCCTCCCGCGCTGTCGCGCCCGAGCGCTGACACGGCGGCGCTCGCCTCGCTGCCGGTCATCGGACGGCTCCGCGACGCCGTTAAGTACTCCCTCGAGCTCCTCTCCCCTCCCCCCGGAACCCTAGCTGCCACTCTTTCCTCTCCCCTCGCTCTCTCTGCCCGATCCAGAGCTCCACCCGACGCAGCCATCGCCGGACCACCGTCGTGCACCCGCCACCGGGCTCCTCACACCGTCAGCTGATGTCCTGGAGGAGCGCCGCCTTCGTCCACGTCGCCTCCGCCTTTCAGATCGAGCCGGGGCGCCCGACATCGCCCGCATCGAGCCGTCTCCTTCCTCTGCATCTCCGGCACGGCTCCGGCGAACCCGAGCCCTCTGCTGCTCCTAATCTATCACCGGGCCTCCATGTGCCCTCTCGGTGAGCTCCTTGCCCTCTCCCCCTCTCCTCTGCTCTTTTCGTGCCTCGTAGCCGCAGCTTCCCCAATGGCCGAACCCGCCGCCGCACGGGCTCATCGCCGGCACGCTCTCGGTGACCAGCTGGTCATGCGACGGTGTCCGTTGCGCTCGTACGAGCGCGTAGATCACCTCGCCCCTTTAGCGTTAGCTATCGCCCGCTGCTGCGGCTGTTTCACCTTCGTCCGAACGCCGGCGCCGCCCCTGCTCGTCTCCGGCGACGTTCCGGCCGCCCCCGGAACTAACCGACGGCGCCATCACGTGCGCAACGCCAGGCCGCACTCGTAGGACCAAACTGCGGGCCCAGAAACCCCCTGTGCCGCGTTTCCGCCTGCCTCCGGCGAAGAGCCGCCGCGGGAGAGGCTCGTCGGAGCTCTCTCCGGCGACACGCTGACCTGGCGAGGCGTGGGGCCCGCCCAGTGACACTGACCAGTGGGCCCCTGGCCTTTGTTGACTCCGTTGACCGGGTCAACGCCGGATTACTGTTTGCTATAGAGGCTGACATGTGGGCCCCGTTCTGTAATTAGTTTAACTAAATGGTTTTTAATTAAAAATCTAATTAGTTTAACCTAACTAGTCACTGACACCCGGGGACCACATCCCCCTAATTAACTCTGATCAGTTTAATTCACTGTTAAAGGTAACAGAGGCCGACATGTGGGTCCCACTGGACCCACATGTCAGGTTTGACTCTGGTCAGCCGGGTTTGACTCGCTGACGTCATGCTGACGTCATAAATCATTTTCTATTAAATTAGATAATTTCAGAAAATCTTTTAAACTTTAAAAATTAATAACTTTTAAACCGTAGCTCAGATCGAAAAACTTAAAACATGAAAGTTGTTTAGAATGACGAGAAGAGTCTGATTGTGTCGTCTGTTTCCTTATCAGAACCTTCTACGTAGGAGAACTCGTAACTCTGAGACCGATTCCGGTAGAGGAATAGTGCATACTTACCGACTAATAAATCCCACGTTAATTCTAAAATAACTAAAATGACCTAGATGCATCTTTAGGCAACCCTGCACTGCATCACAGCATAGCCTGCCCTGTATTGCATTTGTTTGCATTATGTTTACCTGTTTCTTCCCCCTCTTCTCTCTCAGTAGACCCCGACGTTGACGTAGCTCCCGAGGCAGACGCAGCTCCGGAGTACGACTACGTCCCCGACGACCAGCCTCTTGCCCCAGAGCAAACAGGCAAGCACCCCCATTTTGAGCATTCCTATATCGCCTACTCTCTTCCCTCTTATGCTTGCATTAGAATTGCTACTGTTACTGTTTATTGTAACCTGTTTTGTCCTACCTGGATATCCTAAACTGCTTAGTATAGGCTGGGTAGAGACCCGATAGAGACCCCCCACTTTATCCTGACTGCCCCGCTGGATTATCAGAACACCCGACCAACGGGATTGAAGACCAGGCCCCGACACCGCACATCACTTCCCCCTTAGTTGCTCGACACTACCGGGTTACTATCGAGTGCCGAGGGTGATACCTCGCCAGCACTTCTGATGTTAACCTTGTAGGTTAGTTTAACGGTTATGGTCATCGAGAGTGATTCCTCCATCTCCATTCCCGGTAACGACATTGTCGAGTAACTCCTCAAGAGTGGACCTCGAGGGTGATTCCTCCTTCGTTCACCTTGACGATAACATCAGGTGGGATTCCATCGAGGGTGATTCCTCGGGGTTCCCCCATGGTGTTAGACACACGGTTACTTTTGTATCTATGACTTTATCACTAAACCTTGTTACTAAAGACGGGTCGGCCCTGAGGGGTACCCGCGCGAGCTTAATTGCGAGTGATGTGGAGTCGGGTTGACCTGGAGGGTGCCCGCGAGATAAATACGAGGCGTGGTCGGGCATTCCTAGCCCTTGTCGCAAGTCCTCGAGACGGGGCGACGGGGTCACATCGATCGTGAGTCTCTGCTCGTTACCGCGCGCTCCTAATCCACTAAGCGATTTGGATATTTGATCCGAGGGGCCACTGGCCTGATAGCACTAACCATCACGTGGGCATAGTATGGGCGTTCTGCGTCGTATACTTCAGCCGGAGCTTAATAGACGTCAGCGATTGAGCGGCGCGCGCTGAATTGGACTGGTTACGCAACCGCGCTTGTATTAAGGGGTTGCTAGGTCTGCTTTCAGCCGCCTGACGCAACGTGCAGGAATTCTCGGGGCGATGGCCCAAGACCCCTGGGGGCATAGGTTTAGTCCGGCGTGCTGACCTCTCTGTTAAGTATTCGGTCGGGTTGCGGCGTATCACTTGGCCGAGGCCGGGCATGACCCAGTAAAGTGTGTCCGGCCGGAGTTAAGCGAGCGTGGTGGGTAACTTGGTGCACCCCTGCAGGGAAGAACTTATCTATCGATAGCCTGTGCTACGGTAACGGACACTCGGAGTTGTATCCTGATCGATACAACTAGAACTTGAGATGTTAACTGGATAGTATGGCTCTGGGATTGCTTTCTCGCAGGGAGTCGAGAAAGGATCTCTGGGCGAGGTTGATGACACTACTTCTGCTTTACTTTATGCTAATCTGCATCTTCTAATGCTGCAAGACTGCTGAAGATGTTGAATATGCTAGTCTTCGATAGGACTAGGCTTTCTCCCTCTATTCTGGCATTTCTGCAGCCCAGTCCATATATACAGCCTCCCTTTGATAATGTTGCATATGTAGTGTAGATCCTTGCTTGCTGAATACTTCGGATGAGTACTCACGTTTGCTTTACTTTCTTTTCCCCCCATATCCTTTTGATGCCACCAGACGACGGAGCCCCTGAGCCGGCTGCCCCCGCCGACGGTTACTACTACTACCCTCCCGGCGAGTACTACTACGAGGAGCCGACCGACGACCAGGAGTAGGATCGGAGGGTCCTAGGCAGGAGGCCTACGCCTTTCGATCGTAGCTTTTGTTTTGCCCCGCCTTCCTAAAGGCTTATCTCTATTTCTGTAATATATCTGTACCCAGATATCTGATGCTTCCGCTGACGCTTGTATGTCATCGAGCTATGTATTCGAGCCCTCGAGGCCCTGGCTTGTAATATAAAGCTTGTATGACTTTATTTATGTTTTAGAGTTGTGTTGTGATATCTTCAAATGAGTCCTTAGGCTTAATCGTGTGCATTTGCATGTATGATTAGTGCACGATTAAGCCGGGGTCGTCACACTCGCCTACAAGAAGGCCCCACTTCGTTGATATGGCGACGAATGCCAAGAATGCCAAGGTCGCTTTGATATCTCGAAGGGGTTATCCAAGCTTCTTGACATCGTTCGTGCTGTCGGCGTGTGCGAGACCGTCCATCCTAAGATCCCCTTTCACTCTCCTTCTGGGCGTTAGTGAGAGCCAGTTTTGTTTATTTATAGTTGGGCTCAGATATGATGTTCTTGCCATGACTATATTTGGTCTTGTCATGCAATTGCTCTCGCTCAACTACTCATTCTAGAACTTCCCACCATGAAAGATTAGCTCTTTTCACTTGTATAGAATTACATGTCATAGATTATGTTTGTGTTGTCACATGATAAAGAAATGGTAAACAAATACCTATCATGCGGATGATTTCCTGTTCTCATGTGGATGACATCCTGTTCTTGAAAGGGAGCTGAAAACATAGCTAAAATGAGTCGGTTCCCACAGTTCACACATCTTTCATGATGCAATGGGCTTGGAGTACTCTCTGTTATTTCATCTTAGTCAAGTGATTGCACTAAGAACGGAACATACATATATAGAATGCATATTTTTATACTACTTGACAGTTGGTTACCCTGGATTATTCAGGACTAACCTATTTCCAAATGCAATTGCCATTGAACTGCTCACTCATTCAGAAACTCCTCACCATTCTTTTCATAAGCTAACATGCAAGTAGGATGATCACATGATTTTGCAGTTTAGTCACATGATTAAAAATACATGATAAGCATTTCTTGAATGGCTTGCTCAACACATATCCCATGCTCGCCTCTGTTATTACATCGTAGTCAAGTGAACAGAAGTAGCACAACATGCATATTAAGTTCTCTACTACTTTGAATAAGTTGGTTGCTTCGGAAAAATCAGGTCAGGACTACGCCATTTGCAAATGTGATTGCCGCTCACCTACTCACTCATTCAGAAACTTCTCGCCGTTCTTTTAATACGAGCTCCCTCCAACTAAGCACAATATTTCCCTTTACTCTGTTTTTGTCAAGGGATCATAAACTAAACATGCACATAGGCTGGTCACACGATTCTGTAGTTCAATCACATGAGATTAAAAAGACATGATACACACTTTTTTGAATGACTTACTCAAAACATATCCCGTGCTCACAATTTATATTGTTTTCTTAGAAGGAGCCGATAAATACAGAAACACATAGAAGTTCTATATATACACCACTGTCGTCTTAGGATGCCAAGGGAGTCAGTGTGATATGTTCTTGATTTGCTTCCCTCCTTTAGTCTTCATCCAGTTTCAGTCTATCTAAAATATTGGAGGAAAACAAATACATGTACCGGCCTCTCCTACCTAACCCATTTGTCAATCTTTCTCTTCGGTGGTACGAGTCCATCAGCCACGCGACTCCCTTTGGCGCGTGTATAGGCAGGGAGTGCTCCCTCATTTTCGATAGAAGAGCAAACCAACTGATTGGTTCTCCTCTAATAATCAGTTTAATAAAGAAGATTGTGTGTATCACTCATATGTGGAGGCAGGGAGTGCTCCCTCATTTTCGATAGAAAAAAGGTTTGCCATTGTGGAACATTAAATGCCCATGTGTTTATTGACTATGGCTTGTTTGTTGTGTTCCTTACTAGAGGCTACTTCCGTGCCGTGGCCGTCCAGTTCTTCTGACAGTGCCATCGGTTGCTGAATCATTAGACGAATGGCAGGTTTCGTTCCATTTCAGTTTGACATCACACTTCCCATTGCGAACCCAATTCCCTTTGCTTTTGTATGAATCGAGTTCCCTTTGCTACTGCCAATGTTTTTAGTTCAATTTTCTATTTTTTTATGCGTTCGATGATGATTTTAATTGGTTGCTCTTGCATTCCAGGAGAGCAATAGAACCAAGCGTCAAAAGGAACATAAACTTGGCTGAAATGAGTTGATTCTGGTTTCGCACATCTTTCATGAGTCATGACACAAAGGACTTGGACTAGACCATTCAAGACTAGCCTGTTTGCGAATGCAAATGGCCGTCAGTTACTCAAGAAAAGTATCAGGTTTGGTTGATTAGATTAGCAAAAGCAACAGTTGTCGGGGGATAGACCCCGGGTAGGCTCATCAGCACTTAACCATATTTCAAGACATCGGGGCTGACCAAGCCCCTCAATCCGGCTGGTCGCAAGGCCGGCCTCTCAGGCCGGGCGGGACCAGTGGGCCGCCTCCTAGAAGACGGCGGACCCCAAGAAGGTGGCTGGAACTGGAGGCCCGCCTCCTAGAAGGCGGCGGACCCCAAGAAGACGGCGCGCTCCAGAAGGCGGCAAGGGCGTGGGCCGGCTCCTAACAGGCGGCCCGCCCCCTCCCTTGGAGTCCGAGCCCGACCAAGAGACAAGCTGGGGCATGGCCACAGTGCGTCATGTCTCCCCCGAATCCCGGCTCCATGGCTACAGTGATCGCCGCTAGGCGGCCGCCGACTCGCACAATGCGGCACTGTAGCCATGGCGCGCCCGACACGGCCTCCGTCAGCACGGACGGCGCAACAGTGAAGAGCCGCCGATGGGACCCGCAGGCGGCGGGCCCCACCTGTCGGCCGGTTCCTCGGCAGCCGGCAAGGCCCACCAGAGGCGGGCCCCAACAGCCGGCGGAGAACCCGGCCTCCATAGACACTGACGGCTGGGTCCTACACCCGGCCGGATTACCATTGTACCCCTGGGGGGTAGGCCTATATAAACCCCCCAGGCTCACCCATGCAAAGGGTGGACACACCATTTCCCTCCACACCACAGCTAGGGGAGAAGAGAGCTAGCCTTGCCCTTCTTCCTCCTCTAGTCGAAACAGCTCAAGGAGCACTCTTGTAGCTACTCTACTGACCATAGTCATCATGCGGAGACCCCGCAGAGCAGGACTAGGGGTGTTATCTCCTCGGAGAGCCCCGAACCTAGGTAAGACTCGTAGGCATTCAAGGTCCCGCTCACTCCCGCTTCTAGAGCCCGGCAACGTACTCCTGTCCCCATCCATGATAAGCCACCCCTTGGCATATGTCGCTAAATATCTCCGACATTTGGCGCCCACCATGGGGCTAAGTGCACCGTTGGCCGGAAACACGTTCTGGACGGGAACCCTTTTCTTTCCCAGCGAGCGCAGCCAGCCCGGCGCGCCCAATGGCATCTGCGTCGACACGCTGCGCGGCGTGGAAGCCGCTTGTGCTGCAAGCTCCCTCACTGCTCTCATCGGCGGGATCCGCCTCTCCGACGAGCCCACGCCCGACGTGGGAGCGGCCAGCTCCGAGAGCCGCCTCGTCGACCTCCTCGGCGAGCTCCACATTGCCAACAAGCCCGCCTCTGACCTGGAGTCCGTCGGTTCCACCGACTCGCCTGTCGAAATGTGCACCAACTCCGACGCGGCGAACGCAGATGTCTTCCCTGACAACGTGGTGATCATCGACGACCCGCTCCCTCCTGCGGTCAGCAGCACCAGCGCCAGCACCGTCACGGAGGTGCTGGTCATTAGCCATGACGGAGCCTCCGGCGGGGCGGGCCAGGACCCACTGCAGGCGGCAATGCGGGGTCTGTCCACTCCTGTAGATGCGGACGCTGATGGTGCGACGTTGGAATCGTTCCGCGTCTCGCTCCTCGACAGCGCCAACAAGTTGGCGGCCATGAGGCGCCTCCCTGAAGCCTACCAGCGCGAAATTGACCGCGCCGTGTGCGGCACGCCGGCTGCTGGCGAGCCTAACCGAGTGGGTGCGATTCGGTAGCGCGGCGCAGCCATTGCCGGCATGCTAGGAGCCGAACGCCCAGTCTACACCACTCCGATGGAAAACCTGCGCGCCGCCCAGGCGGTGGCAGACAAGCTGGACCATCTGGAGGGCGACGAGCATCGCTGCATGATGGCGCGCCTCCAACAGCTCCTCGATGCAGCAACTGCGCAGCAGGAAGCTGGCCGCCGCGTGGTGGAGCCCGGCGTGCAAGCCGAGGATCATCTTCCTCGTCGTGAGCATGGGGAGACCTCCCGGTCCCTGACAGGCGGCGCCCGCGGTCGGAAAGACCAAGAGCCGGCTGCTAGCCGCAGTCGGCGCATCCGTCTCACGATTGAGCGTGACCAAGATGGCCGCCCATGAGCAGTGGAACGGCAGGACGACCGCTCGCCTCCCCCGCGCAGGGAGAGGCGCGCCTCCCCGCCGCCTGTTGAGCATCCGACTCTCGGAGGCCGGCTAGGCCCCCGTGAAGGAGTCGGAGAGAACGACGCCCACCACCGGATCGACCGACTTGCTCGGTCCCTGGCGGTAGAGGAAGAAGATGCAATCGGCCCGCCCTATTTCGGCCCCCGCATTCGCGATGAGCCCTTCCCCAAAGGGTTCTCGCTTCCACGAGCCACTCCCAAGTACAACGGCTCTGTGAAGCCAGAGGACTGGCTGGTCGACTACTCTACGGCCGTCAGCATAGCAAACGGCAACAAGCGTGTTGCCGTGAAGTACGTTTCGCTCATGCTCCACGGCACGGCCCAGACATGGCTGAACAGCCTCAAGCCGTACAGCGTCAATAGCTGGCTGGACTTCGCCGACGTCTTTGTCTGCAACTTCACCAGTACCTACAAGCGGCCACCCAAGCCTCGCCAACTCTCCATGTGCGTTCAAGGCCCGACTGAGTCCACCCGCGACTACCTGACGCGCTGGGCTGAGCTGCGCAACTCCTGCGAAGGGGTGCACGAAGTGCAGGCCATAGAATACTTCACCACCGGGTGCAGAGAGGGCACCCTGCTCAAGCACAAGGTCCTCTGCGACGAGCCGGCCACCCTAGATGAACTGCTGGTCATAGCGGACAAGTACGCCACGGCCGACTCCTCCATGAAGTCGGAACTTCGAGTGGATGCGTCCGGGAAGGTGCTCCCCCTGGCTCCACAGACGCCGACTGGTGATTCCAGCCAGCGCCAGCAGCCGAACGACAACAAGTGCAAGGCCCAGCATCCGGCTACTAACAGCCGGCAAGTGGCAGCTGTCGAGGATCAGCAGCCGGCCGGGCAGCCCGGCCCCAAGCGTCAACGGGGCGGCAAGGGTGCCTGGCAGCCGGCCTTCTCCTTTGAGCAAGCCCTCGATGCCCCGTGCAAGTTCCATAGCGGCACAAAGCCGTCCAACCACACCACCCGGAAGTGCAACTGGCTCGCCCGGATCGCCAAGGGCGAGGCCCTGCCGCCTCCTCCACCAGCCGGCCAGGTAGCTCCGACCGCTCAGCAGCCGACAGCTCGACCTGTCGGCATGCTCCAAGATGAGTTCCCCGACGAGCACGCCGCCTACATCGTCTTCACAAGCGAAGCTGACGACAAGCACAGCAGACGGCAGCAGCACCGCGAGGTGAATGCTGTCAGCTCAGAGGTTCCCACCTTCATGCACTGGTCCGAGAGGCCCGTCACCTGGAGCCAAGCTGACCACCCGGCCGTGATGCCCTCGCCGGGTGCATACGCCTTGGTGCTGGAATCAACCTTCTCAACGGAGAGGCGGACTTGCCGCTTCGGCCGAGTGCTGATAGATGGCGGCAGCAGCATCAACATCCTGTACCGCGAGACCATGGAGCGGTTGGACATCAAGGTCAAGCATCTTCAGTCCAGCCGGACTGTCTTCCACGGCATAGTTCCCGGCCTTTCCTGCTCTCCAATCGGCAAGATCAAGGTCGATGTCCTATTCGGCGACAAGAACCACTTCCGCCGCGAGCCAATCTGGTTCGAGGTGGTCGACCTGGACAGCCCCTACCACACGCTCTTGGGCCGCCCGGCGCTGGCCAAATTCATGATGGTCCCGCACTACGCCTACCTGAAGGCCAAGATGCCGGGTACCAAGGGCATCATCACTGTTGCCGGCGACTACCAGAAGTCGCTAGATTACGCTGCCGCCAACAGCAAACTGGCCGAGTCCCTCGTCATCGCTCAAGAGAAGCGTCTCCTTGACCGGATGGTAGCCATGGCTAGCGAGAAGCCGGCCATGCCGACTGATCCCAAGGAGGCGGAAGCAGGGGCCTCCTTCCAGCCGGCCAAGGAAACCAAGAAGATCGCCTTGGACCCGGCGCACCCGGAGAGGTTTGCTATCGTAGGGACCAACCTCGACAGCAAATAGGAAGGCGAGCTCGTCGATTTCCTCCGTGAGAATCGAGACATCTTCGCATGGTCCCCCAAAGACATGCCGGGTGTCCCGACGGGATTCGCCGAGCACAAACTACATGTGAGGCCGGGTGCTAAGCCGGTCAAGCAACCCCTCCGCCGCCTATCAGAAGAGAAGAGAAGAATCGTTGGTGAAGAAATCGCCCGGCTCCTGGCAGCCGGCTTCATCATGGAAGTGTTCTACCCGGACTGGCTTGCCAACCCAGTCCTTGTCTTGAAGAAGATTAACAAGTGGCGCATGTGTATCGACTACACGAGCCTAAACAAAGCCTGCCCCAAGGATCCGTTTGCTCTGCCACGGATCGACCAGGTGATAGACTCCACGGCCGGCTGCGAGCTGCTGTCCTTCTTGGACGCCTACTCCGGCTACCACCAAATCAAGCTGGATCCGGCTGATCACCTGAAGACCGCCTTCATCACACCATTCGACGCTTTCTGCTACATCACCATGACGTTCGACTTAAGAAACGCCGGCGCCACCTTCCAACGCTGTATGCAGAAGTGCTTGTTGAAGCAACTCAGACGCAATGCCCACGTCTATGTGGACGACATTGTGGTGAAGACGGAGAAGCGTGGTACCCTGATGGAGGACCTCAAGGAGACCTTTGAGAACCTGTGCCGTTTCAACATCAAGCTCAACCCGGAGAAGTGTGTCTTCGGAGTACCAGCCGGCCAGCTCCTTGGTTTCCTTGTCTCTAAACATGGCATCGAGTGCAACCACGTGAAGATCAAGGCCATCGAGCGGATGGAGAGACTCACCAAGCTGCGTGACGTCCAAAAGTTCACCGGGTGCCTGGCATCCCTCAACCGCTTCATCAGTCGGCTGGGCGAGAAGGCACTCCCCCTGTACCAGCTCATGAAGAAAACCACTTGCTTCGAGTGGAACGACCAGGCAGACGAAGCCTTTCTTCAGCTCAAGCGCATGATGTCCACGCCGCCTATCCTGGCGGCTCTGACTGCTAAAGAGCCCATGCTCCTCTACATCGCCGCCACCAACTGAGTCATCAGCATGGTAATCGTCGTCGAGCGTGCAGAAGACGACAAGGTACAGCCGGTCCAGAGGCTAGTGTACTACCTGAGCGAAGTCTTGTCCACCTCCAAGCAGAACTACCCCCATTACCAGAAGATGTGCTATGGCGTGTACTTTGCCGCCAAGAAGGTGAAGCAATATTTCCAAGAGCACTCCATCACGGTTGACTGCACCGCCCATCTCGCCGAGATCATGGGCAACAGAGATGCTTCGGGCCGGGTGGCCAAGTGGGCCATCGAGCTGGCTCCCCACACCATTCTCTACCAGCCCCGCACCGCCATCAAGTCCCAAACGCTGGCCGACTTCCTCGTCGACTGGACCGAGTCCCAGTACCTGCCACCAGCGCCGGATTCTACGCATTGGTGGATGCACTTTGATGGCTCAAAGATGTGCACCGGCTTGGGAGCCGGCATCGTCCTCACCTCTCCCAAAGGCGACAAGCTGAAGTACACGCTGCAGATCCACTTCGCCGCCTCCAACAACGTAGCCGAGTACGAGGCGCTCATCTTTGGGCTCCGACTGGCCAAAGAAATCGGCATCCGCCGCATCCTCTGCTACGGCGACTCGGACTTGGTGGTCCAGCAGTCGTCCGGCCACTAGGACGCCAAGGACGCCAACATGGCAAGCTACCGCTTCCTCGTCCAGCAGATGAGCGGCCACTTCGATGGGCGCTAATTCCTCCACGTACCACGAGCCGACAATGACGCAGCGAACGCCCTCGCCCGCATTGGCTCCACCCGGCAGGCCATACCAGTCGGCGTCTCTCTCGAGTGCCTGCGCAAGCCGTCTATCAAGCCCTCGCCAGAGTCCGACTCCATCTTCGTGCCGGCTGACCCCGAAGCAGCCGAATCCGGCTTGAGGACTTCAGCAGTCGGCCTGGGGACTTCACCAGACGGCCCGGGGGCTGCAGCACCAGCACCCCGCCCAGGAGCCCTAGCAGGCGGCCTGGGGACTGCCGCAGTCGGCCCGGGGACTTCATTGGCACCACCAGGAGCGGCCGGCTCCAGCCCGCCGCCTCCTAACCCGGCCACCCTCGTGCCGGTTGCTGTCTTCACAGTGGTGGCGGCCCATCTTGGGCGTAGCCCATCCGCGACTATCTGGTGAGCCGCGTGCTACCAGCAGACAAAGTGCTAGCCCGACAGATCCAGCACCGAGCAGGCACCTACACCATCATCAACAGAGAGCTCGCCAGACGGAGCATGACCAGCGTTTATCAGCGCTGCGTGGAGCCGGAGAAGGGCATGGAGATCCTCAGGGACATCCACCAAGGTGAATGTGGCCACCATGCCGCCTCCAGGTCCCTCGTAGCCAAAGCCTTCCGCCATGGTTTCTTCTGGCCGACTGCCTTGGACGACGCCAAGGAGCTGGTCAAGAAGTGCAAAGGGTGCCAGAAGTTCAGCACCAAGCAACACCAGCCGGCCTCTGTCCTCAAGACCATCCCCATCACCTGGCCGTTCGTCGTGTGGGGCTTGGACATGGTGGGTCCTTTCAAGACAACACGCGGCGGCATGACTCAGTTGCTGGTCGGCGTGGACAAATTCACCAAGTGGATAGAAGCCAAGCCAATCAAGAAGCTGAACGGTCTGACTGCCGTCACGTTCATCGCCGACATCACTGTCCGATACGGCGTTCCCCACAGCATCATCACCGACAACGGCACCAACTTCGCCAAAGGCGGCTTGGCCCGTTTCTGCGCAAATCAGGGTATCCGACTGGACCTAGCGTCTGTTGCCCACCCGCAGTCAAACGGCCAGGTAGAGCTAGAAAACGGCCTCATCCTGTCCGGCATCAAGCCCCGCCTGATCGAGCCGCTGGAGAGATCGGCCGGCTGCTGGATCGACGAGCTGCCGACCGTCCTCTGGAGTCTTCGGAGCACGCCCAACAGATCAATCGGCTTTACGCCCTTCTTCCTCGTGTACGGTGCCGAGGCTATCATCCCCACGGATATCGAGTTCGACTCGTCTCATGTCACTATGTACACGGAGGCGGAAGCAAAGGAGGCGCGAGAAGACGGCGTCAACCTACTGGAAGAGGCCCGGCTGCTAGCGTGCAGCCGGTCCGCCATCTACCAGTAGAGCCTGCGCCGCTACCACAACAAGAATGTCAAGCCGTGCACCTTCCGCGAAGGCGACCTTGTGCTCCGCCTGATCCAGCGATCAGCTGGCCAGCACAAGCTCACAACACCTTGGGAAGGCCCCTTCATCATCAGCAAGGCCCTGGGCAATGACTCGTACTACCTCATCGACGCCCAAAAGCCCAGGGCACGCAAGCGGTGCACAGCCGGCGAAGAGACGGAGCGGCCATGGAACGCAAAACTGCTCCGCTCGTTTTACAGTTGATTCGAGCGTATGTACCACGCCAACTTTTGTATTAAGTAAAAGACCTCAGGTCCCCCGAGATGCACTCGGGGGCTACCTTTTTATCTATGGGATAAGCTTATGCCATGATTTGAGTTTTTTACATTCCTGCCCCATCCGGGTTCCGGTCAGCCGGCCCGGGGGCTCGCCGCCTTGGCCTATGTTCGCACCAGCCGGAGCCGACTAGTAGTGTGCCGATGCCAAAGCCCTCTCTTCGTTCCAAGTCACAGCTCGCAGAGCGGCTGTCCGACTGGCAAGAGCCAAAGGCCGGAAACGCTGTCCACATGAAAATCAACTAAGGAAAACACCAACTAGGCCCGAGCCGGCCTCTCGCCTCCCTCGTCCGGCTGGTCATCAGCCGGCAGGCCGGCTTCTCGCTCGATTAGCTACGCTCTATGCGGCTGAAGTAACTTGCCCGTTCTAAACGACCAAGTCCCCGACCCAGTCACAGACCGTAGAACGGCTGTCCGGCTGGCAGGGAGGCGGCCAAAGGAACGCGGCAAAGGAAAAAGCCAAAGAGAGAAAAGCGAATTCAAGCCAGAACCCGGCAACACATGCAACAATGTGGGGATTTAAACTTTGTACATTACAAAAGGGCCCAAGGCCAGCATTCATTAAGTTTAAAGATACACCCCCAGTGGGTGGAATTGTGCATAAATGACATTGTTTTCAAACGCGAAGACAGAAAAAAAGATAAACAGGCCATCTAGGTGGACGGCCCCTCGGGCGGCGTTGTTCCGGTTGGTGGGGCGTCCGGCTGCTGAGTCTCGGCCTGGCGGTCGGCGGCGGCCGACATGGTCTCCGGCAGGTCGCTAGTCGGCGCTGGGTTGGGCCGAGTCCGGCTGGTCGCTCCGCCGTCTGGGGCAACGTAGCTGCCTTCCTCGTCCTCGACGTCCTCGTCGACTTCGTCGCTGGAGGCGATCTCCTCCGCCGAATCCTCCCCGTCCGACGGGTTCAGACCGAACCAGGACGAAGGAACGACGGCGCCGTCATCTGCCCGCTCCGGGAAGAAGGCATCAACGTCAGCATAGTCGGCGAGAGCAGACGCCCGGATGGCGATGTTCTCGCCCTCCGGCGCCAGCTCCGGCAGCGCCTCCTGGCGGAAGGTCGCCAGCTGCGCCAGTCGCATGCCAGGGTACCAGGCCTTGACGAACTCCAGCGCCTTGGCGGCCCCAGCTCGCGCCACAGAGCTCTTCCAGGCGTCGAGCCAGTTGACCGCCACCTCCAGCCAGTCGGCTGTCCGACTAGGAGTCCACGGGATCGGGCCACCCGGCCACAAGGCCCCCAAGACCTGCGACCCGGCGCGCTGAAGCCGGCAGAGCAGGCGGCGCATCGGCTCGAGGCGCATCCGAACGGCCGCGAGTTGTTCACCCACGTTCCGAGGCTGGTCCTGCGCAATCTACTTGCCCTCGCGCCGGCACTCCTCGCGCTGAGCCTCGATGGCCATGCAGACGGCGACGGAGTAGCCCAGGAGGAACTCTGCACACAAGAAGACAAGGGTGTTAGAAGCCAGCCTCTGGCAGTAGCCGGCGGCAGGAAGTCAGAGCAGAAGAAAAAGGGCATACCATCGAGCATGTCCTCGATCACGGAGTAGCCGCCATAAAGGAGCTTCTCCCTCTCGGCCCACTCCACGCGCTCGGTCTCAAACTCGGCCCTGAGTGCCCCCTCGTCTGCCTCCAGCTTTTTGACCTGCTCCGTGTGTCGCATGGCCTGGTCCGCCAGTTCCTTCTACAATCGGTCGCGCGCGGAGGCCGCTTGGTCGCGCTCCTGCCTCATGACATAGAGTTGGCCTTCGAGATCTGCCACGCGCTGAACCAACTGTGCGGCGGCCGCTGCAAAGAGAAAAACAAGCAAGCGGCATCACAATCTACTTCAACAAAACCAAGAATAAGCTGCCGGAGAAGATCCGGCCCGACTGCTCAGCAGTCGGCCCGAATCTCAGGAGCTACACCCAGTGGGTGCGCTGGCGCGCCCCCACTGGAAGCCGGCTTACTTATTTCGGCTCTGAGCCAGCTCGGTAGTCCGGGTGGCGAGCGTTTGCTTCTGCGCGTTGTACGCGGCCGCCCGCATGTTGTGGAGGTCCTGCAACAGCAGCGAGCATTTCAACAAACCAAGAGCACCTTGGAGTTCCAACCCGCCTGCTCAGCAGCCGGTTCGGAACTCGGGGGCTATACCCAGTGGGTGCGCTGGCGCGCCCCCACGGAAGATCACAAGACGAAGCAAAAATAAAATGCACATACCCGGACGGCCGACCGCGTCGCCAGCATCTCCTTCCTCACCTTCAGGAGGGTGGCGTTCTGGGCGAGGAACCGGTCCTCCATTTCCCGCACCGCCAAGTTCAAGGCGGTGGGGCCAGCTCCCACTGCCTGGCCTGAGGAAACGGCGCTCGTGGCCCTGGCACCGGCACCCCGCGAGCTCGAGGTCGCGGCCTCCACCTGCCGCCTTGGCTCCGACGCCGCCCGCATCGCACGCCGGCGCGCAGGAGTACGCGCTGCTAAGGCCCGACTCACCGCCTGCCCGGTGCCGGCTGACGGTGCCTTCGGCTGGGTGGGCTCGCCGCCTCCTCGTCCACCGGCATCCGGCGCGCGCTGGATCTCCTCCACCTCAGGAACGATGGTGTTGGGGACCACTGGCTCCGGCACCGACTGGTCGGCCCCAGCCGCTAAAGGCGGCACCTGGTTCTCCGCCACCTCCACCTCCGGTCGTTCAAGGATGACGGTCTCAGCGACCTCGCCACCAGCCGGATCCGCCGTGCCCCTGGCATCGGCCTTCGCCTGCGCCCTGGTCGCGGCCTCCGCCCGCGCCTTTGTCGCCGCCTCCGCCTTCTCGTCCGCCGCGGCCCGGGCCTCCGCCTGCGCCGCCTCCTCCGCCTGGGCGCCGGCCCGCGCCTTCTCCGTGGCCTCCTGCACCTCGCGCGCCTCCCGCGCGTTCCTCTCCCGCGCCTCCCGAAGGGCAGCAGCCGGATCCGGACGCTGAGCATCCGCGGAGCCGTCCATTGGGTCCATCAGCGAGGCAGATGAAGCCCGCGAGACGGCGAAGGCCGTCCTACTCAACCAGAAAGCAAAGATAAGGAAGCACCCCAAGAAAGAAGGAAAACACGAGGTCTGAGTGGCAAGTACGCTTACCCAGACGTAAGCGGCATGGGCTTGGGCCCCTTTGGCCGGCGGCCGCCTTCTGGCCCTCGTGCCTCCTGGTGGCGTCCACCTGTTTGGCCTTCTTGGGCGGGTGACTGCCGTACCTTCCCGCCAGGCGGCGCTTGTGCCCACCGGGTGCAGCAGCCGGCCGCGGCGAAGAGGTTTCGGCTCCTGTTCCCGTGCCCCCCCTAGGCGGGCGCTGCTCCTCGTCGCCTTTGTCATCGTCCGGCCAAGCCCGGACATCTCCGATTCCTCCTCCTCCGCCTCCCGCGGAGCCGCCCGCTTCAGGACCGCCTGCTCCTCCGCCGCCTCCTGCTGAGCCGCCTGCCTCGGGGCCGCAGTATCCTCCGCCGCCTCCTCCAGCGAACACCTCGTCGCCGCCTTCCTCCATGGCGGCCGCCCCTAGCTCAGGATCCTCGACGTCGCTATCCTCGCGGTCCGACATCCACCCGTGGCCAGGAGTCGGCGTGCCTTGGCCCGTGAGGCGCTGCCACAAAAGCCGACTGTTCAAGATGGAGGGACGAGGATATTGTGAATGAAACAGCCGGATCTGGTACTTACCGTTGGAGGGGGGTTGGCCCGGCTGTAAGGCTCCTTGCCGATACGCCACTCCGCCTCGCTAAGCTTGCAGTTGGAGATGTCGTTGACATGGCGGGCCACCTCCACCCTCGGCATCTCCTTGGTCGACATCCGGCATGGATCCCGGTGGCCGCTCATCTGGCTGATGAGGTGCGGCCGAAGCTGAAGCGGCGACACCCGGCGCATGATGAAGCCGGCCAACAGGTCGGCCGGCTAGAGCCCCTCCCGGCTTGTCATCTCCTCCAGCCGTGCGAGGACGCTGACAATGGGGCCCGGCAGGGGGCGCTTGGGCGGCTGTTGTTGCCAGTTGTCGCGCGGCCCAGCAGGCGGCCCGGGCACGTAGGCCAGCAGGTTGATGTAGTCGACATTCCGGAGATTCCGGACGTAGAAGTATGACCTCTGCCAAAGCTTGGCTGACTCGTGCAGAGGGATCGACGGGAAGCGCGTGCCGCCTCCTGAGCGCCTCACGGCCACACACGCCACGCACGGAGCCGGCTCGTCCTTCGCCGCCGTTCCGAGCTTGAGGTAGAAAAACCTACCCCAGAGCTCGATAGTCGGCAAGACGCCGAGGTACCCCTCGCAGAAGGTGACGAAGGCGGAGATGCACACCACCGTGTTGGGGGTGAGGTGGTGCGGCTGCATTCGGTAGAAGTGAAGAAACTCCCAGAAGAAGCCGCTGGCCGGGAGCGCGAAGCCGCGGAGGAAGTGAGCGCGGAAGACAACGTACTCGCCTGGCTCCGGCCGCGGCGAGATCTCCGGCGCAGGGGGAATGCGCGCACCCACGTTGTCGGAGCAAGGCAGCCTCCGCGTCGCGCGGAGGAAATCGATATGATCGTCATGGATGGTAGACCCCATCCACCCGCTTTTCGCCATGGCGCGGGGACGACAAGGGGGAGCTCGACGGAGAAGAAGGTGACGAGCGCTCCGGCGATGGAGAAGAAGACGATGGGTGACGCGGCGTCGACGCGAGGCAGCTGAGCCGCGGCGGTGGCCGCGGTGGAGAGGCTGTTTCGACGGAGCGGCGACGGCGGCAAGGCGACGGCGACAAGGGAAGCGACCGCGGCAGCGCTTCGGCAGCGGCAGAGCAGCACAACAGCAGCAATGGCGAAGGGAGAAGAGAGAGAGGGGAGGGGGCGCGCGTGCGTTCTGCCGCCCCTCCTCCTCCTCCCCCCTCTTTATAACCGGTGGAGGCGAAGCCGAGGCGATGTGCGGGCGGGGGATTAACTGCGCCCCATGCCCCGCACGACCCCGGGTATTCCGCGCGGTTATGGTGCATTTAGTGCGCCGCAGGAGGGCAACAGCCCGCCTCGGCCGCATTGGATCCACGCGCGGGCCGAGGCCCTGTAGTGGCGGGCACCGACCTGCGGCGACGTCCCGTCGCGCGTGTGGGCTGGCAGGCCGGCCTGGCCTGCGGGCGCCGCGTGGCGCGCGTTCGGCGAGCGGCGCCGCCCCGACTCCCGCCTGCCGATTCGAATTCCGCCAGGCGGCCGCAGCCACGGCCGGCTCCTAGCATCCGGCTCCTCTCAGCCGGACGGAGCAGAAGGCGGAAGATCACTCAAAAAGGAAACTGCTGAGGCCCTCCGGCTGCTAAAAGCCGTAGAACCTCACCAGCTTCGGGGACTACTGTCGGGGGGATAGACACCGGGTAGCCTCATCAGCACTTAACCATATTTCAAGACATCGGGGCTGACCAAGCCCCTCAGTCCGGCTGGTCGCAAGGCCGGCCTCTTAGGCCGGGCGGGACCAGTGGGCCGCCTCCTAGAAGACGGCGGACCCCAAGAAGGCGGCTGGAACTGGAGGCCCGCCTCCTAGAAGGCGGCGGACCCCAAGAAGACGGCGCGCTCCAGAAGGCGGCAAGGGCGTGGGCCGGCTCCTAACAGGCGGCCCGCCCCCTCCCTTGGAGTCCGAGCCCGACCAAGAGACAAGCTAGGGCATGGCCACAGTGCGCCATGCCTCCCCCGAATCCTGGCTCCATGGCTACAGTGATCGCCGCTAGGCGGCCGCCGACCCGCACAACGCGGCACTGTAGCCATGGCGCGCCCGACACGGCCTCCGTCAGCACGGACAGCGCAATAGTGAAGAGCCGTCGATGGGACCCGTAGGCGGCGGGCCCCACCTGTCGGCCGGTTCCTCGGCAGCCGGCAAGGCCCACCAGAGGCGGGCCCCAGCAGCCGGCGGAGAACCCGACCTCCATAGACACTGACGACCGGGTCCTACACCCTGCCGGATTACCATTGTACCCCTGGGGGGTAGGCCGATATAAACCCCCCAGGCTCACCCATGCAAAGGGTGGACACACCATTTCCCTCCACACCACAGATAGGGGAGAGGAGAGCTAGCCTTGCCCTTCTTCCTCCTCCAGCCGAAACAGCTCAAGGAGCACTCTTGTAGCTACTCTACTGACCATAGTCATCATGCGGAGACCCCGCAAAGCAGGACTAGCACTAGTAGAAAATAGGGCTTTGGTCCAGGCCTGGCCAGCCCATTAGTCCTGGTTCAGTGACGAACCGGGACCCATGGGGGCATACGTCCCGGTTCATGCGCCCAGGGGGCCGGCCGAGCCTCGTGGGGCATTGGTCCCGGTTTGTCTGAACCCTTTGGTCCCGGTTCCAGACACGAACCGGGACCAATGGGCCTCGCTCCTGGCCCACATCCATTGGTCCCGGTTCATGGCTGGAACCGGGACCAAAGGAGGTCCTTTAGTCCTGGTTCCAGCCACCAACCGGGACCAATGAGGTGCCTATATATACCCCTCACCCGCAAGCAGAGCACTCCACTGCTCTGTTTTTTCTGGCCGGCTAGGGGAGGGCTTTGTGGTGCTCTAGATCACCTCCTATGCACAGGAGGTGTTCGATGAAATGCCCGAGCCACACTACTCAAGCTTTCTTCTCTCGAAGCTCGACCTCCAAGCTCCATTTTCCTCAAGATTTGTCTAGGTTTAGTGGTCCGTCACGTCCCGTCCCCGTCTTCACCGCCGTCGATCGCCTGCGACGATCTCGTCGCCGGGACCACCGTGGTGAGCCTCTTGTTCTTATCTTCTTTCTAAAAGAGAAAAAATCTTACTTGTATCATTTAGATAGATACTTGTATAATTTTCTTACTTTTATTATTGTTTGTTATTATATAGTGCGATGGTTTTGGTATCCGCCCCCGTCGGCCCTCGTCCTGTCTATGATTCAGATGTGGTATATATTATATTTTATAACTATTTGGTTCATTTATTGTTTATGACAATTATGCCGACCAATGTGACATAGATTTTTTTATCTAGGAGGTATGTGAACCGGAAATTCCAACCGACCCTATTGTCGAGAGGTTAAATTTAGTTGAAGAAGAAAACAATTACTTGAAGGAAAATTTGAAAAAAATTGAGGAGGAGAAGATGATATTGGAGTTGCATGTTGCGGATGTCGTCGATGATCACAAGATCAAGATGGATGCAATGCGCTTCAAGATTAGAAAGTATAGAAAATATGCCATTCATACCGAGGCTTGGTATCATTATGCCGTTGGATCAATTGTTACCTTGGTTGCGATTATGATCGCATTTGTTGTTGCATTGAAATGTTTTACATAGTTTCAATGTATGGTTTAATTAGATGCTTTGGAGAGCTATATGTTGTTCAATGAGAACTATGTATGTACTTTGGTTTTAATGTGATGATGAACTTCTAGTAATTTGGTCACTTATCTATTCATGATGTTCTGTAATGGTTTTTGACACACTTAATTATATATAATGCACGCAGATGAACCGGCAATGGATGTACGGTGACAGACGCACCTCCGAGTACATTAAGGGCGTGCATAATTTTCTCAAAGTGGCTGAGGCAAACAAGCAGAATGGTTTTATGTGTTGTCCATGCCCTATATGTGGGAATACGAAGTCTTACTCTGACCGGAAAATCCTTCACACCCACCTGCTTTATAAGGGTTTCATGCCACACTATAATGTTTGGACCAAGCACGGAGAAAGAGGGGTTATGATGGAAGACAAAGAAGAAGAAGAGGATGATGACAACTATGTGCCCCCTGAATACGGTGATGCTGCAACGGGGGAAGCTGAAGATCAAGAGGAACCAGACGATGTGCCCAATGATGATCTCCGCCGGGTCATTGTTGATGCAAAGAGACAGTGCGAAAGTGAAAAGGAGAAGCTGAAGTTCGATCGCATGTTAGAGGATCACCAAAAAGGGTTGTACCCCATTTGCGAAGATGGCAACACAAAGCTCGGTACCGTACTGGAATTGCTGCAGTGGAAGGCAGAGAATGTTGTGCCTGATAAAGGATTTGAGAAGCTACTGAAAATATTGAAGAAGAAGCTTCCAAAGGATAACGAATTGCCCGACAGTACGTACGCAGCAAAGAAGGTCGTATGCCCTCTAGGATTGGAGGTGCAGAAGATACATGCATGCCCTAATGACTGCATCCTGTACCGCGGTGCGCACGAGGATTTGAACGCATGCCCGGTATGCGGTGCATTGCAGTATAAGATCAGACGAGATGACCCTGGTGATGTTGATGGCGAGCCCCCCAGGAAGAGGGTTCCTGCGAAGGTGATGTGGTATGCTCCTATAATACCACGGTTGAAACGTCTGTTCAGAAACAAAGAGCATGCCAAGTTGATGCGATGGCATAGAGAGGACCGTAAGAAAGACGGGAAGTTGAGAGCACCCGCTGACGGGTCGCAGTGGAGAAAAATCGAGGGAAAGTAATGGGAGGAGTTTGCAGGTGACGCAAGGAACGTATGGTTTGGTTTAAGCGCGGATGGCATTAATCCTTTTGGGGAGCAGAGCAGCAATCACATCACCTGGCCCGTGACTCTATGTATCTATAACCTTCCTCCTTGGCTGTGCATGAAGCGAAAGTTCATTATGATGCCAGTACTCATCCAAGGCCCTAAGCAACCCAGCAACGACATTGATGTGTACCTAAGGCCATTAGTTGAAGAACTTTTACAGCTGTGGAATGGAAACGGTGTACGTGTGTGGGATGAGCAAAGACATGAGGAATTTGACATGCATGCATTGTTGTCACTACAAGAAATACGTCAACTTGTGACCATCACTATTGGTCACTGAATGGTCATTGTTTTCCATTTGTGACCTTTTTGTGACCAAAAACAGATGGTCAAAAGCTGGCCGTCATAAACTGAAATTAACGACCTTCTTCGGGATAAGGTCGTGGAAGGTAACGACCAAAACAAAAGGTTGTTGGTTCAGTGACCTTTTGTTTTGGTCGCTGGCTGTCTACCCAGGCCACGTCGGATCCGACGTGGCTAGCTGACGTGGCAAAATTGCGACCAAATGAAAAGGTCATTGATAAGAATCAGCCCGGTCCAATTCGACGCTTTACATGGGCCGAGCCCACTAATTCAGCCCATTTAGTATGTTTTCCCTAGTAATTTCTGCATGGGCCATACCCAACAATTCGGCCTTTTTGTTTTCTGAGGTTCTTCCATATTAGGGGGGCCTCGGCCCTTTTTGCAGTATATATTTTTTATTTCCTGAGGCTTTTTTTGTTTCACTTTTTAAACAGTCCAATGCTTGTTGGGCTGTGGCCTTTTTCAGCCCAATTAGTTGTCCAGTATTAGATCTCAGATTTTGAAAGAAATGTTTGGACAAAATTGTTTCATATTCAAATCAGGAAAACTCCATGTCGAATTCAAATCATCACATCACATCATGTCGAATTCATAATCATATCACATCACATAACACATCTCCCAGGTTTAGATAACATAACATAATCATCTCAGAAATACATTTCCTTACACAGGAATTATGGCACATCTGCTACTACCCTAACATGTACGTATATGCATGTGTGCTTGCTTGACCGGTGCATGCATCACTGTAGCAGCCAAGCAAGTAGGCATCGTTGACGTCTACTCACAGCTTTCCTCGCACCAGAGAAAGAGTCAAAACAAATAATATTAGACCATAATATGACACCAGACCACAAATTAGTAACTTTAAATTAGAAAGTATATCCACATCACCATAAAATAGTCCCAGACCATCACACAGAAGCCAAATACTATGAACTGATGATTAGTAGACACAGACATGATTCGGCTACGCAATGGCTACCACAAGCAAAAGTGACAACTGTGTAAGCAAGCTGCTAGTGTACACAAGGTGATTGAGCTCCTGCTGTTTAGTACGTATACAAGGTAGGCTACTGCTGCTAGTGTTCTAAACCAACAGAGCATGCTATAGGAGCAGAAAATAGGGAGCTAGGGCTAGAAGATGGAGCCGACTCACCGGAGAGCTTGTGGTCGCCGCCGTACACAGCCGCCGTCACACCGGTCGCCTCAAGAAGCACCACCGTGCCGGAGACGGTGCTAGACGTGAGCAAGAGCAGAGCACCTGCTGCATCCATTTCAAAATAGAACAAGAACAAAAAATTAGGAAGGGTTGCAAACTCATTCATTCTCTGGGCAGTTTGATTCGATTGACAGACAGCAGCAGGATGAGGGTAGCATCTCAATTTCAACAGCAACAGTAGCGGTAGGAATGTAGGATTGAGCTGGACAGATAAATGAACAGGAGGGAGCAGGGAGCGACCATAACACAAAAATGAACAATTCCTAAATGTAGCATGGAACAAGCAGTGACACACCCAGGCATTCATCAACCAACATCTACTACAGAAGAGCATACAGTACTCAACATTCACTCAAAGTATGCTGTGTAGGATGGCACCATTCCATTTTCACTCAAAGTACAATAGTACATCACTTTTTTGGATGACCACCAAAGGCAAAACTACTCCTGACTATGATCATCAACATCTACTACTCCTAACTACTCCCTGTGCAATCCTACTCTACAGTAAAACTTCCTCACCCTCCATTTATAGTACTCCTAATGCTTGGAGTAGTTCAAGCAGTACTGCAGTAAAACTACTCCTAATGCTACAGCAGTTAATAGCAAGTGAAATTACTGTGATGTGAAAAATTTACAGTAAATACTCCACTGAATATTACTGAAACTTAACAGAAGTTAACTAAGCTTTTTCAGTTTCAGAATATACAAGTCAGAAAATAAGCTTGCAAGCAAGTTTGTAATTAATGCACACTGGAGTACAATACTTCTATGGATTTCTGCAAATAATTCATGATTTTCTAACTACTCCAAGATGTCCAGTTAATTAACTGGAAAAGTAAGTAAACTTGCAAACTGAGAAAATCTGGTCAGACCACTTGCAATATCTTCGGTGAGAGTACATGTTCAGAACAAATACTTAAATATCTACTGCAAGAACTTGTTTACTCCTGCAGATTTGCTTGCATGTTCAGAATCTGGAAATATTCAGAAGCATGTTCAGAATACTTACTGAAAAATACTGTTAAATGTTGACAAGTTAAATCTTGTTGAATCTTGTTAAATAATCCAAGCAAAATTACTCCACACATGTATAGTTCAATCTTGTTAAATACTCTAAGCAAAATTACTGGAGTACTACAAGTTAAATGTGTTGCACATGTCTCAGTTGGACTGAGAAACAACCATCCACGGCAATGAAACAAAGGAAAGAGCAGAGAGGAGGTCATCATGGCATGGCAGAGAGGCCATGTCGAGGATGGTCGGTTTATAGCCATCAGGGGAGGGAAAGCACACCTGCACTTCCATGAGGGGGACACCCGCACACATGGCAGAGAACCCACGTCGGCTGCTGCAGGGCTTGAGCTGCACACACACACACACACACACACACACACATGTATCAGAAGCAAATGAGTCAACACTATCCACAGGCAAGAGGCAAGCTGGCACTCAGTTGAGATAATAGCAAGAGACATGCATACCTGAAGGGGCGAGCGATTGGTCCGAGCCCGAAGAGCAGAGGAGGCATGGCGGCGGCGTGGTGGTGCGCCTTGGAAGCCCGGGAACGTGGTGGTACAGATGGTCAAGGATGAAGAGGAGCAGAGAAGGCCTTGATTGCCAGCTAGATGCGTCCCTCCTGCTCCTCGAGGATGGGTGAGAGGATGAAGGCGCGGATCTGGACAGAGACGATGAAGGCGCGGAGCGAGGGGGGCATGGGGGCATGCTGCGCGCTGGTGGAACTCGCCGGAATCCGCCAGCATGGGCGGCGGCGGTGGCGTCGAGTCGTGTGGGAGATAGATAGGTGTGCCCCTCCTGCCACTGTCGCCATCGCGTCCACGGCCATGGTGACCGGCCGAAAAGGAACACGAGATGAGGTGGGGTGAGGTGAGAAGAAGATGGTTCACGAAGGAGGGGAGGGGCTTACCAGTGCCGGATCCGGCCAGCTCCGGCCTCGCCATTGCAGGAAGTGGCGGATCCCGACGAATTTAGGGGTGGCAGCCAAAACCCTAGGTAGCCAAGGGGGCGGTGGAGGGCAGGATCACCGATTCTGGCAGGAGGCGAGGGAGGAGCGGACCTTGGGGACCTCGGGGGCGTGTTGCGCGCCACTGGAGCTCGCCGGAACTGGCCGGCGTGGGTGGTGGCGGCGGCGAGGGAGAGAGACGCGAGCGAGGGGTTGGGTGGGCTAGGGTTTCGTGGGTGGACAAGGATGAGAGGGATGAGAGGGACACGGGGTGGGGTGATTCCGGAGAGGGATGAGAGCGACCAGGGGGATGTGGGCTGCCGTTGGATCCAGTAGCATCCAACGGTGCTTAATCCATGATCCGCGTGAGATGCTTTTGGACCAATCAGAATGCAGTACCTCTTTGATGACGTTATGACCATTCAAATTGGTCGTAATCGATTAAAAATAAGATGATAAATCATGCCAGTTATTTTACTGTCTAGGAAATTTATAAAACTAAATAGAAAAGAAAAAGCTTCGCATTGTGTCACCAAATGTGACCTACTTTTCAGTAAAAATAACAAACTTTGAATAAAATAAATAACGTAAAAAAGTGTTCTCGGAGATGAGTTTTTTTTACAAAAGAATCATTTTTCGAGTGCCAAAATGAGTTTTTTTTGTGAAGCACCTACATATATTAGTTGCAAAATTGGACAAAATCAATTTTCTAAAATATTAGGCCATATTTAATGCACAATATGAGGTCATTTAAAAAAGTGTTCTAAGAAACGAGCTACCATGTGTGAAGATTCATGGCTTTCAAGCAAAATGATCAATCTTATGGCCACATTCATGGCATAGTTTGTTCAAATGGCCTCATATTGTTCACAAGGGTGCGTCTTGGAATGGCAAACAATGTTGCCTAAGGAAGTTTTCATTTTCTTTGGACAAAAAAAATCATTTTTCCATTTTTTGAGTGCCTAAAATGAGGTTTTTCGTGAAGAACCTACCAAATAATTGTTGCACAATTGGACCAAATCAATTTTCTAAAATACTAGGCCATATTTAATGCACAATTGACCAAATGGTTGGGTGTCAAAAGGTTTAATCCACCTCTTGTTAAAAAGACAAATTTCTGCCGATTCAATAGAAAACAGGTCAAATTTGAACTGCAGCTGCCTCATAGTTTGCTCTTTATTTTTCCCAAAAATCATTTTTAGGTACAAAAGTATCTATTTAATCACAGAAACACCAAAAGTTTTCCAAGATTCAACCAGTAGCTAGGAACGGTCATGCCTGGCGTTTTGACCGCATTTTGAAACGGGCATTCAAAATTCAAAAAAAAATCAAAAAAATGGAAAACCTTCGCATTGTGTCATTATATGTGGCAAAGTTACCAGGAAAAATATTAAACTTGTAATACGATAATTATTTTAAAAAAGTGTTCTCAGAAACGAGTTATCATGTGTGGAGATCAATGGCTTTCAAGCCAAATGATCAATCTTATGGCCACATTCATGACATAGTTTGTTCAAATGATCTCATATTGTGCACAAGGGTGCATATTGGAATGGCAAACAATGTTTCCTAAGGAAGTTTTCATTTTCTTTGGACGAAAAAATCATTTTCCATTTTTTGAGTGCCCAAAATGAGGTTTTTTTGTGAAGAACCTACCAAATAATTGTTACAAAATTGGACCAAATCAATTTTCTAAAATATTAGGCCATATTTAATGCACAATTAACAAATGGTTGGGTGTCAAAAGCTTTTATCCACCTCTCGTGAAAAAGACAAATTTCTACCGATTCAGTAGGAAGCGGGTCAAATTTGAACTGCAGCTGCCTCATAGTTTGCTGTTTATTTTTCCCAAAAATCATTTTTAGGTACAAAAGTATTTATTTAATCACAGAAACACCAAAAGTTTTCCAAGATTCAACCACTAGCTAGGAACGGTCATGCCCGCCGTTTTGACCGCATTTTGAAACGGGCATTAAAAATTCAAAAAAAAATCAAAAAAATGGAAAACCTTCGCATTGGGTCATTATATGTGGCCAAGTTACCAGGAAAAATAATAAACTTGTAATATGATAATTATTTTAAAAAAGTGTTCTCAGAAACGAGCTATCATGTGTGGAGATCAATGGCTTTCAAGCCAAATGATCAATCTTATGGCCACATTCATGGCATAGTTTGTTCAAATGATCTCATATTGTGCACAAGGGTGCATATTGGAATGGCAAACAATGTTGCCTAAGGAAGTTTTCATTTTCTTTGGACGAAAAAATCATTTTCCATTTTTTGAGTGCCCAAAATGAGGTTTTTTTGTGAAGAACCTACCAAATAATTGTTGCAAAATTGGACCAAATCAATTTTCTAAAATAGTAGGCCATATTATGCACAATTGACCAAATGGTTGGGTGTCAAAAGATTTTATCCACCTCTCGTGAAAAAGACAAATTTCTGCCGATTCAGCAGGAAACGGGTCAAATTTGACCTTCAGCTGCCTCATAGTTTGCTCTTTATTTTTCCCAAAAATCATTTTTAGGTACAAAAGTATCTATTTAATCATATAAACACCCAAAGTTTTCCAAGATTCAATCACTAGCTAGGAACGGTCATGCCTGCCGTTTTGACCGCATTTTGAAACGGGCATTAAAAATTTAAAAAAATTCAAAAAAATGGAAAACTTTCGCATTGTGTCATTATATGTGGCCAAGTTATCAGGAAAAATAATAAGCTTATAATACGATAATTATTTTAAAAAAGTGTTCTCAGAAACGAGCTGTCATGTGTGGAGATCAATGGCTTTCAAGCCAAATGATCAATCTTATGGCCACATTCATGGCATAGTTTGTTCAAATGATCTCATATTGTGCACAAGAGTGCATCTTGGGATGGCAAATAATGTTGCCTAAGGAAGTTTTCATTTTCTTTGGACGAAAAATTCATTTTCTATTTTTCGAGTGCCCAAAATGAGTTTTTTTTGTGAAGGACCTACCATATATTTGTTGCAAAATGGGACCAGGTCATTTTTATAATATATTAGGCCATATTTAATGTACAATTGACAAAATGGTTGGTCGTCAAAAGTATTTATACACCTCTGGTGAAAAAGACAAGTTTTCGCTGATTCAGTTGGAAGCGGGTCAAATTTGAACTGCAGCTGCCTCATAGTTTGCTCTTTATTTTTTCCAAAAATCATTTATAGGTACATAAGTATCTATTTAATCAGAAATACATGGTTTGGTGGCGATACATAGACGTTTGGATGGTGGCCGAGGGCTGCAACTCCAAAGCGCGTAAACTCGCATGCCCGCCGCATGGTCACCGCATGACCGTGTTGTTGCCACGCGTTTCGGACGGCCTAGGCATGTCTAGTGGGTTGGGCACTCCCCCGATAGGTGCCAGGAAGAAGAAGGCAATAGAAGAATCTCACGAGGAGACTGAACTGAGCTCAAACATGAAATAGCACCCAAGTGTTTGATTAGTGGTGGGGAAAATGCACATGGCCAATGGGCCTGAGTTTTGGCCGAGGATGATCATCTACTAAGGACACTATCTTCGAAATTTTGCAGCTCAAATGGAGGAGCCTAGGTGTCACTTGCTTTGCAACATACCACACTGGACAGAAATATGAATGTTGAAGCTAGACTCAAATGAATGAATGGATTGATCTGAAATTTGGAGGAGGATGATTATTTGGGCATATGAAGGCACTTTAAAATTTTCATACCATTTGGATAAATAAAAATTGTATTTCCTTCACAGTGCTCTCCACTGAACAGAAAATTGGGAAAAATGCTGAGGGAAATTGGCTAGAATAAATGAGCTAAAATTTGGGGGAGGGAGGTTCTATGGGCAGGGTCATGTCGTGGTAAATTTTCAGCAATTATAAATTAACATAAAATATAGTTGCTTCACAAACTGAAAATATCACTAGAAACAAAGATTGGATGCTGAGCTCACATGTATTGTTAGATGGGGCTCAAATTTTGGGGAGAGCTATGATTTGGGAATATAGAAGATGTGGCCAAAATTTAGCTCATTAGGATATGCCTAGCTAGTACTTCCTTCACAACAGTTCGAGCAGAACAAAAACTTTGGAAATTTGCCGAGGAATATTTACCAGGCAAATGGAGTTGAATATTGTCATGAGGCAATGATTTGGATAGTAAAGCATGCCCAATTTTTTTGGGAATTTTGGGAATGACAGAAATATAGGTTGCTTCACAACCTAGGGCAAAAATTGACACATGGACATGACACATAGGCAAAACTGATGAGGTGGCGCCTAGTCATAGCAATCCACCACAATTTACAAGGTTATGACCATCTATATTGGTCGTGACCAGCTAGAAATAAGGCAGCAGACCAGTGCTGGCTGCTTTATGACCATTTAGTGTAAGGAAATTACGACCTTTCTGACCAAAATGGTCGTTGTAGTTTAGGGTTTGGAGCCCCCCGAACAGCTTTTGACCAATTGGTCTCAAATGGTCGTAGATTTATGACCAATTCTTCCAGGGTCACTGACAGAAGGTCACAAGTTGACATATTTCTTGTAGTGTGTTTGTAACCATCAATGATTGGCCTGCTCTCAGTAACCTTTCAGGACAGACAAACAAGGGATACCACGCATGCACGCACTGTTTAGCTGACACCGAAAGTATATACCTGGAAAAATGCAGGAAGAATTCTTCCGACCAACCATCAATGTCGAAAGAAAGGCAAGCATTTCAAAGGCGAGGCAGAACACCGGAAGAAGCCCGCCATGCGTACCGGTGATCACGTACTTGCTATGGTCAATGATTTACCCGTAATCTTTGGAAAGGGTCCCGGCGGACTATCTGTTCCGAATGACGCTGAGGGACGCGCACCCATGTGGAAGAAGAAATCTATATTTTGGGACCTACCCTACTGGAAAGACCTAGAGGTCCGCTCTTCGATCGACGTGATGCACGTGACAAAGAACCTTTGCGTGAACCTGCTAGGCTTCTTGGGCATGTATGGGAAGACAAAAGATACACCGGAGGCACGGGAGGACCTACAACGTTTGCACAAAAAAGACGGCATGCCTCCAAAGCAGTATGAAGGTCCTGCCAACTACGCTCTTACCAAAGAAGAGAAGGAAATCTTCTTTGAATGCCTACTCAGTATGAAGGTCCCGTCTGGCTTATCGTCGAATATAAAGGGAATAATAAATATGGCAGAGAAAAAGTTCCAGAACCTAAAGTCTCATGACTACCACGTGATTATGACGCAACTACTTCCGGTTGCATTGAGGGGGCTTTTACCGGAAAACATTCGATTAGCCATTGTGAAGCTATGTGCATTCCTCAATGCAATCTCTCAGAAGGTGATCGATCCACAAATCCTACCAAGGCTAAGGAGTGATGTGGCGCAATGTCTTGTCAGTTTCAAGCTGGTGTTCCCACCATCCTTCTTCAATATCATGACGCACGTCCTAGTTCATCTTGTCGACGAGATTGTCATTCTGGGCCCTGTATTTCTACACAATATGTTCCCCTTTGAGAAATGGGAGTCCTAAAGAAATATGTCCGTAACAGCGCTAGGCTAGAAGGAAGCATCTCCATGGGCCATCAAACAGAGAATGTCATTGGGTTTTGTGTTGACTTCATTCCTGGCCTTAAGAAGATTGGCCTCCCTCAATCGTGGTATGAGGGGAGACTGACTGGAAAAGGCACGCTAGGAGGGGACTCAATAATATGTAGGGACGGGCATTCTTGGTCTCAAGCACACTACACAGTTCTACAGAACTCTACCTTGGTGACCCCGTATGTCGATGAACACAAGAACATTCTGCGCTCCAAACACCCGGAGTAGTGTGACGACTGGATTACATGTGAACACATCAGGACTTTCGGCAGTTGGTTGGAAACACGTCTCAGAGGTGACAACACTGTTTCTGATGAGCTGTACTCATTGTCCAGGGGACCATCTTTGACTATATTGACTTACAAAGGATACGAGATAAATGGGAATACAATTTACACAATCGCCCAAGATCAAAAGAGCACCAACCAAAACAGCGGTGTCCGCTTTGATGCAGCAACCAAGAGGGAAAGGACACATATTATGGTTACATAGTGGACATATGGGAACTTGACTACGGACATGATTTTAAGGTCCCTTTGTTTAAGTGCAAATGAGTCAATATGTCAGGAGGCGGGGTACAGGTAGACCCACAATACGGAATGACAACAATGGATCTGAACAATCTTGGGTACACAGACGAACCATTCGTCCTAGCCAATGATGTGGCGCAGGTTTTCTATGTGAAGGACATGTCTACCAAACCGAGAAAAAGAAAAGATAAGGAAGCGAATACATCATACGATGAGCCAAAGCGCCACATAGTTCTTTCAGGAAAAAGAGACATCGTGGGATTGGAGGGCAAGACAGACATGTCTGAAGATTATGAAAAGTTTCATGAAATTCCTCCCTTCAAAGTCAAGGCTGACCCAAGCACCCTGTTAAGCGATGAAGAATATCCATGGTTACGATGCAATAAGCAAAGGACACAAGCGAAGAAAAAGTGAAGACTTTCTCTCCACAACTATTATGATGATGCCTTTGATCTACAATATCACTGCAGTTACATGTGAAGAAATGAAATGCCTTTTGTAACAGGCGAGTTTCCGAAAACCCTGATACTTCGAAACAGATTGTCCGTTTTGTACACGAAGTGCATCCAGTTTTTGCCGTAACCCTCTCAACTTTTTAGCACAAGCTATGTGGGTGAAATGATGATACCATGCCAATTTTCAACCTCTTCAGAGTTCATTTGAAGTGCTTTTCAATTTCAGGGTCATATAGCTCAAAAAAATCAGTAAATGCATGAAAAATAACAAATGAAGTCAGAAAGGGTTGAAAATTGATGATGTGGCTTTGAATGGTGCATTTTGAACACGCAAAAGTCTGGAGTTAAATAAGCTCAAAAAATGAAATCCCTTTGTAACAGATGAGTTTCCGTATGAAAACCTGATACTTCGAAAGAGATTGTCGTTTTGTACACGAAGTGCATCCAGTTTTTGCTGTAACCCTCTCAACTTTTTAGCACATGCTATGTGGGTGAAATGATGATACCATGCCAACTTTCAACCTTTTCAGAGTTCATTGTAGTGCTTTTCAATTTCAGGGTATATAGCTCAAAAAAATCAGTAAATGCATGAAAAATAACAAAAAAGTCAGAAGGGTTGAAAATTGATGAGTGGCTTTGAATGGTGCATTTGAACACACAAAATGTCGGAGTTCAAATAAGTTCAAAAAAATGAAATCCCTTTGTAACAGACGAGTTTTCGTTCGAAACCCTGATACTTCGAAAGAGATTGCCCGTTTTGTACACGAAGTGCATCCAGTTTTTGCCGTAACCCTCTCAACTTTTTAGCACATGCTATGTGGGTGAAATGATGATACCATGCCAACTTTCAACCTTTTCAGAGTTCATTTGTAGTGCTTTTCAATTTCAGGGTCATTTAGCGCAAAAAGAATGAACTAATAGCAAAAAGAATGAACTTAAAATAATCAATTAAAATATTCTGTCATGATCAACCAAAACAAAACTATAACATTCTTCAATAGCAAAAAGAATCAACTAAAAAGCTTTTATAAAACTCTAATAGCAAAAGGAATCAACTAAAAAGCTTTGCTAGATCCGCAAGTATTTTTTAAACTAAAATATATAAAATTTATGCAACTAAAATTATCAAAGTATTTTCTGTACAAAACATTAATGGCAAAAAGAATTTTCAAAAAGAAATTTTTGTTAGAAACTTTAATAGCAAACTAAAATAAACAAATATGTTCTTGATTAAACAGACATTTAAAATAACCTAAAAATTACCAAATTTAATATAATGATAAAACACAATAATATTAAATAGCAGGAAAAAGAATCACTCAAAAATCTATTTTTATAGTAAAGTTATTCACAAACTAGTGATTCACACAAATTTAAAAGAATTCAAATTTAAACTATTCAAATTTGAAAATTAATGGCACTAACAGAAAGTCTATAATTTTTGTGACCTAACAGCAAAAAGAATCACTGGAAAACTGCGAAAAAAAAATAAAGCAAAAAAAGCAAGAAAGAAAACAGAAAAAAATGCCACCTACTGGGCCACCACGGCCTGAATACGACTAGAAACCCAGCTAATTGGGCCAGGATTTAGGCCCGCAGAAGGCCCAGCAGGCCCACAGACATAGCAGTGTCAGATTAGGCCCATAGGCCTGCAGTTCAGAGGAGTTCAATAGGGACGAGGCAGTCGAGCTTATAAACCGGTGCGGGGCGCTCTCAACTAGCGAGGTGGGACTAAACTGCCACCACCACGCCGGTGTGCAAGCCCATTAGTCCGGGTTGGTGCCACGAACCGGGACCAATGCTCACCTTTGGTCCCGGTTGTCCTGGTTGGTGCCACCAACCGGGACCAAAGGTCCCTGTTTCCCGCCCTTTGGGCTGCTGAAAACAGACCTTTGGTCCCGGTTGAAAACAGACCTTTGGTCCCGGTTGGTGGCACCAACCGGGACTAAAGGAGGGTATTGGTCCCGGTTGGTGCCATGAACCGGGACCAATACTCTGGGTATATAAGTAGCACTTAGGAATTTTCAGAACCGCCCATCCTCACTTCGATCTCTCCTCCTCTCCCCCCGACGGCGGCGAATCCATCCACGACGCCGGCAGGCTGCCCGAGCTAGCCGTCGCCGACGCCCTCGCCGCGCCCTGCCCCCGACGCCGCCGCTCCTCGCGCCCCTCTGCCCTGAACCGACGCGCCGAGCGTGCCCCTGACCCCAACGTCGTCGCCGCGCCGCCCCTGCCCCGCGCCCCTGCCCTTGTCGCCGCGCCGCCCCTGCCCCGCGCCGTCACCGCCCCGGTCCGCCCCGCCCCGCGCTACGGTCCGGCCGGCCCCCTGTTCATATACATTTGTTATATGATTTTGTTAGATGATGTTGATGATAGATATGATGATGTTGATGATAGATGTTGTATGCTTTTTTTGTTCATATAATATTTTTGTTCATATGATGATTTTTTTTCATATATGTATTAATTTTTTTATTTAGGTTGTTAGTAGATATCGATTTTAGGTTAGTTGATTTAGTGCATTTTAGGTTAGTTGTACTGTTAGTGCATTTTAGGTTAGCGGAGAGGAAAAAGGAAATAAGGAAAAAGAAGAAAAGAGGAAGAAGGAAGAAGGAAGAAGAAGAAAAAGAAGGAGAGGAAAAAGGAAAATAAGAATAAGAAGAGGAAGAAGGAGAAGAAGAGGAGAAAAAAAATAAGAAGAGGAAGAAGAAGAAGAAAAAAAAGATCGCCGAGGGGTCGAGAGGGGGAGGGTCGAGGATCGCCGAGGGGTCGAGAGGGGAACGTCAATCAACCCCCTCCCCGATAACATTTTTTTCCATGTATGTATGTCGTTGTCAATATACCCCCTCCCCGATAACTTCGACATGATGGGGGGGGGGGTCGATATACCCCCTCCCCGATAACATTTTTTTTTCTAAGTTACTAAGGTAAAATGTTCACCCCCTCTCGATATACCGGACGACCAACTCTCGAGGCCACCCAAACCCTAGAAAAAAAAGCGTTGTTGATCTCCTACCCCCTCCCGCCCCTACCCGACAAACTCTCGAGGCCACCCAAACCACTAGAAGAAAACTTCGGTAACTTCGACATGAGGGGGGACGTCGATCAACCCCCTCTCGCCTGAACAAGTCTATGTATCATTTTATATCGCGGTGGACATATATCAAAGTTTGATCATATGTCAAAGTTTGAATTTTGACATATGCAACATTTGATCATATATCAAAGTTTGATCATATGTCAAAGTTTGATCATATGTCAAAGTTTGAATTTTGACATATGCAACATTTGATCATATGTCAAAGTTTGAATTTTGACATATGCAATATAGATTTACCAAGAATGCCCCCATTATGGATGTGCACAAGTTGATCCAATTTTTTTTCTGATCTCATCTATATATATATTCTTCTATATGTCACGTTGTCTGTTAAAGTATTGAAGAAATCCATGGCTTCATCATTAGCCGGAAGTAACAGGCGTATGATGCTACGAAGCTCTTCAAAGTTGTTTTGGACATTCATGAGAGAACTCCGGTAACTCTTCAACATGAGGGGGGGCGTCGATCAACCCCCTCTCGCCCGACCAAACCCTAGAAGCGTCGAGGCCACCCCAAACCCTAGAAGCATTGCCGAGGCCACCCCAAACCCTAGAAGCGTCGAGGCCACCCAAATTTACCAAGTTAAAAGAGCGTTGTCGAGGCCACCCCAAACCCTAGAAGCGTTGTCGAGGCCACCCCAAACCGTAGAAGCGTCGAGGCCACTAATTAATATTCCTTGTTGTGATTAGCTAGCTAGGTCTATGTTTGCCACTAATATATCCATCTCTCATGTTTGTATATTAATTGCCATGTTGTAATATTTGCAGAAACTATGGATCAACAAAGAGACTTGGAAACAGAAGAGTTGTTGGGGGACATCATCCTCGGCGGAGGTGATGTCTTGTCGTATCTCAACGACACCGATTGTCTGGAAGGAGAGGGTGAAGGCTCCGGTGATCGAACAATGGAGGAGGAAGGACATGATCATGATGGCTCCGGTGACCGAATGCCGGAGGAAGAAGGAGACCATGATGATGGCTCCGGTGATCGAACGAAGAAGGGAGCTGTTGCAAAGTCCGGCGAGGTATATATATTAATTAAGCCTGTGCTGACTAGCTAATTGATGCATTAATTGTTTTGGTATGTACATATATTAACTCTTCTTTCTTCTTTTAAAGCCCTCCGGATCAAGCCAAACTTCGGTAACGAGACGAGGCCCGAAGAAAAGGTTGCGTCAGGATGAAAGGTTCACGATCACAGCAATCGCGAATGATGGCCAGCCGATTGAATCGAGGCGAACCAAGGATGCATTTTCTGCTCAGTGCGGAGCTATTGTTAGGGATAGCATCCCAATCAGCATCCAGCTATGGAATGAGCCTAAGAAGAACGAAGACCCTCAAGTTTCTTATGTCACCGATAGACAGAAAGATGATCTTTGGACCTCGCTGAAGGCAAATTTCACCCTACCGCCAGAGGAGGATCCGGATAAGCCAGTTATAGAGCCATTGGTCAAGGCGTGTGCTCTTAAGAAGATGGCAGATCTATTCAGGAGGTGGAAGAATGAGTTGAAATCAACGTTTGTCGACAAAGGGAAGACTCCAGAATTCACCGACCGATTTGAGAAGATAAGAGATCACTGGCCCGCATTTGTGGCCTACAAGACATAGGACAAGAGTAAGAAGATGTCAGAGACAAATAAGATAAATGCTGCAAAGAAGAAGTTTCACCATCGCACGGGGTCAGGTGGCTACCTCAAAGCCCGGCCGCTATGGGACAAAGCTGAGAATGACCTGCTTGCTAAAGGGGTCGAACCAGAGACATTGAACTGGCCAGACCGTTCAAGGACTTGGTTCTTCGGGGTTGGGGGAACCTTGGACTCTGAAACAGGGAAGTGCGTTTGGACAGACGAGAAACTTGCAATACCCGTCAAGAAGCTTCAGAAGTGTATCGCTGCAGCGCAGCAAGGGACGTTCATTCCCGACAGAGAGAATGACGAGCTGACCGAGGCCCTCGGGAATCCTGAGCACCCTGGACGAACACGAGGCACACCAGGCTCCGTTGCATGGAAGGTTGGGTTTCCCAGCGCAGGCAGTTACAAAACCCGGGAGAAGAAGAGGAAACTGGAGCAGAGCGAACTGCATAAGCTGAATGCAAGGGTACAAAAGCTAGAGGAACAAGTTGAGAGCCAGCGAGGTGCCGAAGCTACCCCCGAAGCTACCCCACCATCTCAGCGGAGAAGCAGCATGGCTTCCACCAAGGTCGTTCAGCAGCCTGACTTCACCGCTCCTAGCTACCCCGTGGATGCTATCACGGAGGCTCAGCATTGCCAGCTTATGACGCAATGGCAGCACCTCAAAGTCAAGGCGGCTGTCGGCTCTGTTGCACCTCCTGAACCCGACGCAACTTTTCACTGCCGTCCGATTCCACAAGGCTATGCTGTTGTGATGGTGGATGAAGTAATGGAGGGATTTGAGGAGCTCGAGCTTGACCACCCTACAGGTGAAGGGGATACTCAGCTGGGTCTTGCTCTGAAGACTCCATGTCTATGGCGGAAGGAGCACATCAAGCTTCCGAACTGGGCGCCTCCGCCTCCGGCGAGTCAGGGCACTCGGCCTCCTCCTCCTCCTCCTCCTCCGGTGAGTGATCAGGGCACTCCGCCTCCTTCTCCGGCTGCTCCGGCGCGTGAGGGCGGCACTCCGCCTCCTTCTCCGCCTGCTCCGGTGCGTCCGAGCAGCCCACCTCCTCCTCCGCCTCGTCAGCAATGGCAGAAGCCGCCGCTCTGGCTGCTCCAGCGCGTCGGAGCACTCCGCCTCCTTCTACTACTCGTCAGCAGCAACGGAAGAGAGACGCCGGGCAGTACAGCCAGAGGCGGGAGGCAATGCAGATTCGGTCCATCTCTCAAGCCTCTAGAGAAGTTACCATATGAGATGACCGAGGAGGAAAACGCGAAGATTTGTAAAGCCCAAGTGAGGGACTTTTTTGCAAAGAAACCTCCACCTCCCGAGGAGAAGATAGATCCGGTGAAAGCGAAGCGCACTCTCGATGCCCTGAAGCGACCACCACCGTCTCCGCCGCAAACCAACTATGAGCGCATTATTGAAAGGACATATCAGGAAGTGTAGCGGTTGGGAAGTACTTGCAGTAATCGAAGGTTAGCAAAACGAAGAAGTGGGAAAAAAATTACCCAGCTCGGCGAACAAGCAAACCAATCGTGCCCCCCGCTCAAGGTGTCTAGCGATATCGTCGCTAATCATCCGGGGATGGTGCCCGGTACCAATCCTGCAGATTACCTGCCCGATGATGCACATTTTGATATAATGGAGGTGGACGAACACAAATACCGGCACGGGAAGCCTCTCGTCAAACCTGGTCATCCTCCTCTAACAACGATGATGCGAAGATTCCATGAGTGGTACATGGACACCTGCAGCGAGTCTGGGAAGGATACTTTGACGCTGAGAGTTAAAGAGGAGCACGACCTCGTTGGAATTGATCTGTTGTCTGTTCCATTTGAGGAGTTCTTCCAGTTTTTCAATCAAAAGTCCCTCTATAAAATAATCGTCACTTGCTACTGTCTGTAAGTACTACTTCTGTAATTAAGTCTCTATATATAGCTCAGCTCTTTCATTGCATGTATATATAATTATCCTCACTATATTATGCAGATTGAAGATCGTCGAATGCGGAAAAGCACAAATCTATGATATTGGGTTCATTAACACAAATCTCATAGATGAATGGACGGTTAAATATAATGCCAAAGAAACCGAGGCCAACTTGCTACAATCGTTGCTTTGAAATCAAAACAAAGATAAAATACTCTTTCCTTACAACTTCAAGTGAGTGTTACTGTTTTTTGCATATTCGGTTTCCCTTATTACTCGAGGTTATAGTAATGTAATTGATGAGTTATGCATGCGTGCGCAGCTTCCACTTTATTCTCCTAGAGATTAAGCTTGAGCAGGGACTAGTAACCGTCTTAGACTCGAGACGAAAAGATCCCAAGGAGTATGCAGCCATGACTAAAATGCTCGAGAAGTAAGTTCAATCAATCGTTATCGCACCATATCGGCAACTTTGTTCATTTCCTGATATCAAGTAGTTGTTTTCTTTGTCTGGCAGGGTTTGGAAAGAGTTCACCGCAGAAGCTCCGGGACTGCCGGGGAAGCTCCGATTTACACACCCGAAAATAAGTACTACTAGCTAGTTCCGCGCATCTCCCATCGATTCTAGCTAGTTTCATCAATACCATTTAGCATGCTTGCTTATCAGTTTGATTGACCTCTATTTCTTGTAAAGTGGTTGTGACAGGAAGGCGGGAATGATTTTTGTGGATACTACGTTTGCGAGTTCATCCGCCACACGACCTGTGAGCGGGGCTACTCTGAAAAATAATATGAAGTGCGTAAGCAATAATATTCACAATTTTATTTTATTACCATCATTTGTGTTGAGTTTCATTCATATATATGTATTGACACTCTTCTTCAAATTAGATGTGGCAGATGCGGGATGAACTCCTACCACAAGATCGCATAAAAGCAATTCAAGAGGAATTGGCGGGATTCTTTCTTGACCACGTCATCAATAAAGCCGGAGAATACCATGTGGAACTTGACATCAGATGTTAGGGATTGTAAGAGATCTTATATTGTATATATGTAGCTAGTAGCGTCGGATAGATATACGAAAACTTGTTGTTCGACCAATCTCTCGGAGAAGGAGGAGGTCAATCACTTCTCTCTGTATATATATGTTCATGACGATCTTGTATACTTAATGGTTTCATTCATTTCCTTACTAGCTAGCGTGTCGCGAGTTCTCTCTATATGTATAGTACGTAGCGTCGACCAAGCACGGAGATAAGAGAGGTCACTTCTCTCTATTAGCTAGCTAACACAATATATGAAACCCCTAAACTAACCCTACAAACCCCAACCCCCCCCCCCCCCCCCCTTCAAAAAAACAACAAAAACCTCAGCCCCTGAACTACTGACGCGTGGATGCTTTTTGGTCCCGGTTGGTGCTACCAACCGGGACAAAAGGCTCTCCTGCCTGGGCAAGCCGCAGCGGCCACGTGGAGCCCCATCTGTCCCGGTTCGTAGGCGAACCGGGACTAAAGGTATTGGGCTTTAGTCCCGACCCTTTAGTCCCGGTTCCAGAACCGGGACAAATGGGCCTCTGGAACCGGGACAAATGGGCCTTTTTCTACTAGTGTAGGGGTGTTATCTCCTCGGAGAGCCCCGAACCTGGGTAAGACTCGTAGGCATTCGAGGCCCCGCTCACTCCCGCTTCTAGAGCCAGGCAACGTACTCCTGTCCCTATCCATGATAAGCCACCCCTTGGCATACGTCGATAAATATCCCCGACAACAGTGTTTAGGCCGGCTTGGATTATGCTTTGCAGCATATGTCATTTTTCGGCATGGCGGCTCGCAGTGGCCCCACACAACTCTCCATCGGCCCGCAGGCACAACGGGCTACATTTTTACACCGAACAAATATTTTAAATTTTAGGTGTTCGTTCCAGCTCGAGCATCCTCTCCAGAGAAAATCATAAAAGGGTCAAGACTCTGTCTTGTTTTGACAGTTTGAATTCCTAATTCTCATTTGTTGACTGAGCAAGTTTACGGTATAGTGGTACTCCATGAGATAAGATAGGTCAGGAGTACATGGAAAATCTAGCCGTTCGTTCACGGGGGATGGTTTAGACTTTATTTTAGTTTTCTAACGAAGGGTAATTCCGACTTTGATGCTCTGCCTCCAATTGGGCAATTCCGGTGAAGATATGATTTTATTTTAATTTTTGTTGTTGGTGGTGAAGATATGATTCAATCGTGAGAAAAGAAGGGATTTCAGCCATTATGATTACAGTTACCAACTTATCATATCACGCGGATGATATGATCTTCTTGAAACGTAGTTGAGAAGATAACTAAAATGAATCGCTTCTCATGTTTCACACCTCTTACATGATGCAATGGACTTGGCGTGATGGTACATAGGAGAGAACTTAGTATACCATGCATACTACGTTCTTCTACTTGGAAGATGGAGATTAACCTAAACATGCAAGTAGGATGGTCAGATGATTCCGCCAGTCACATGATTAAATAAACATTTCTTAAATGACTTGCTCAACACATATCCCATGATCACAAATTATCCTTTCTTCCTAAAAAGAGCTAACAAAGACATGAGATGTATAGATGTGCTATATATACTCCACCGGCTTGGGAAGTCAATGTGTATGAATTCAGATTTGCTCCCTCTCTACCCATGTTAAGTACATCTAAAATATTGAAGGAAAACAAATACATGTGTCTTTTCTTCCACCTAATCCCTCCGGCCATCTTACTCTTTAGTGGTACGAGCCCATTCGCCCTGCCACTCTCTTTGTGAATTGCGAGCCCGTGTTTGCGCCATCGAACGATGAGCCAATAGTGTCATACTCCAAAGCTACAACCGTTATTCACTGCCATCGGACACGTGTGCTTTGGATGTGGACGAGGCCACGATCATGACCTTTCACACCTTGGCCATCGACGAGGAGCACAAAGACGTGGCATGCAAAATGTTTTTGACAGGAGGACATAGATGATTTGAGATGTATGTTGCCATACAATGTTTCTAGAATGTGTTGATGAAGAAATATACCAGTTCTCGTATATGATTGTTTTTTCACAATTGTAGTGGGATAAATTCAGCAGAGTCCGTTAATCTCATTGTCACCATAGTATATTTCTATACCTACTAATATAAGGATTGGTGCTTCTGCCCATCCGTCGCGATATTTGCAAAAACCCTGCTGTTTTTTTGGAAAGCAACCCGTGCTCCTATTTTAGTGAGAAAAAAATTGTTCACTGTTTTTCAGAACGCCCCCTGTTCTTTTGGTTAATCAACCCGCGGTTCTACTTTAAGTGAGTTTGAAGGTTTTTTTTAAAACATGCATATCTTTTAAACCCTAATTCCAGTTTTGACATGTTATATATGAAATTGATTAGAAAAATGTGTAGAATCTGAATATGATGTTGTTTTCCTTGTTAAATATTTTTAAACAATTATTTATGGTGCAATCTTAATCCATAGCGCACGATCCGGCTTTATTTTGTACTGGTGTAGAACCGGATTAGAAATCAACACTCAGCAAAATCTGTTCGGAGATGAAAAAAAATCATCTATAGCAAGTCAAGTGATTGTACTAAGAACAAAACAAACATATATCTACTACTTGACAGTTGGTTACTCTGAATTATTGAAGACTAAGCTATTTCCAAATGCAATTGCCGTTCAACTACTCACCCATTCTGAAAGTCCTCATCATTCTTTTCATGCGAGTTGTCTCCAACCAAACACAACATTTCCCTTCACTTTGTTTTTGGCAAGGGATCATAAACTAAACATGCAAGTAGGATGATCACATGATTGTGCAGTCCAGTCACAAGATTAAAAAGAGATGATAAACATTTCTTGAATGGCTTTCTCAACATGTATCCCATGCTCGCCTATGTTATTACATCGTAGTCAGGTGAACAAAACTAGCACAACATGCATATTAAGTTTGCTATTACTTGGAATAAGTAGGTTACTTTGGATCATTCAGGACTACGCTATTCACAAATGTAATTGCCGCTCAACTACTCACTGATTCAGAAACTTCTTGCTGTTCTTTTAATATGAGCTCCCTCCAACCAAACACAATATTTCCCTTCACTCTGTTCTTGTAAGGAATCATAAACTAAATATGCACACAGGATGGTCACACGACTCTGTAGTCCAATCACATGGGATTAAAAAGACATGATAGACAGTTTTTGAATGACTCGCTCAACGCATATCCCATGCTTATGATATATTTATTTATTCTTATTAGAAAGAGATGACAAATAGTATAAGAGATGCATGGAAGCCCTATATATACTCCACTATCGTTTTAGGATGCCAAGCGAGTCAGTGTGATATGTTCATGTTCTCAGATTTGCTTCCCTCTTTAGTCTTTATCCAGTTTCAGCCTATCTAAGATATTGGAGGAAAACAAATACATGTACCCTCTCCTACTTATTTCATCTGCCGATCTTTCTCTTCGGTTGTATGAGTTCATCCGCCCTGCCACTCCCTTTACTGAGCCAGAGCTCATGTCTACGCCACCGTAAGACCTTGCAACGAGTTTATCCCGACATGTGGAGTCACCATAAGAGCTCATGTCAGATGCTACCCCTGCAAATCGGATGCCGAACGAGGTCATAGTTATGACCTTCCGCACCTCGGCTACCAACGCGCAAAGGCCAGGTTCGGGGTTAGCATCATGGAGGCACCGTGTTTCATTGATATGTGAATGGAGGCCAACAACGCCAAGGTGGCCCACTTTGATCTCTATAACAGGTCGCCCAAGCTCCGCAACACACGGTTCTCAGTCCTGCTTCCACCTCGATTATCGTGTGAAAAAAACTATGTTTTGCTTTACGTCAATTTTCACCATCGTGTGAAAAAGTCTGTTTTGCTCCGTGCCAGTTTTCATTTAATTGGCTTCAATAAATTATTAATAACCTATGAGCTCACTATTGTCAACCTTGTTTTTTTTCTTCAAATGTGAAGTCTGAGCATTACCGAGACGTTTAGTAGTGTTGAGCTGTAACATGCAGGTTCATGTTGTGAATGAGTTCGGAAATCAAACGTCCCGATTTATATAGTACTCCCTTCCATCCATACTAGTGTCGTTGTTTTAGTACAACTTTAGTATGAATCTGAGAGTACTTAATTTTTTATGCGTGTTCGTATATGTGTTCCTTCTTACTTGGACACTTGGCAAATTTCAGCATTGCGATCTAAGAGCAACTCTAGCCGACCCCTCTAATCAGGTTGACGGAGTAAAAAAATCAGCTTTGAGGGGCTAAGGGCGTGTTCAGTAATCACCCACAGCCACAAAATCTGGCAACTCCGTCGCTAGAAGCCACAACCAACTTTTGTCATGAATTCCTGGTGCTTCTTTCTGTTCAATGGGGAGATCGATCCCGAATCACGATGGCAGGGCCCTGCGACGCTGTTATCAATGCGATAGATGCACACCGCTCCTCCTCTTGTCCCCTCCAGGCAGCGCCGCTCCAAAACGATGCTCTCAAGAGGGAGAACGGCCCCAAAGGCACCGCCATGGTCCGATCCGAGATACCCAGATCTAGGGTTTTCGGAGCAGCCGGAACACGGTAACAACGATTGCAACTTTCGATGTCTTCAACAAGGAGATGACGTTCACGACGCTGCCATCGCCCACCATGACCGAGGTCGACACGATTTTTACCGACAGTCATGCCACACCGAACTAGTAGCTGCCCGGAACCACGCTGAGCATCGCCGTGATGGCCGGTAGGTATTTAGCTGTCACAGACTCGGTCCGGTGCCGAATGCCAGTGACTTTAGTCCCACCTCGCTTGCGGGAGGAGGCTAGGACCTCCTTATAAGGGAGAGTGCCACCCTCCCATCAGGCCGGTCTTTTGGGAACGTGGTTGGGCTCTGGCCCTGCGGGAGGTGCCGATGCGCACAAGCAACGTCCAAATGCAAGGCGAGTGTGTGGAGCTGGGCCTGGGTTCGTGACATTTGGTATCAGAGCTGGGCCCCACCCCGCCTTATGAGAGGCTTTAGGGGGTTGGGATGTCACAGACTCGGTCCGGTGCCGAATGCCAATGACTTTAGTCCCACCTCGCTTGCGGGAGGAGGCTAGGACCTCCTTATAAAGGAGAGTGCCACCCTCCCATCAGAGCGGTCTTTTGGGAACGTGGTTGGGCTCTGGCCCTGCGGGAGGTGCCGATGCGCACAGGCAACGTCCAAATGCAAGGCGAGTGTGTGGAGCTGGGCCTGGATTCGTGACATCAGCACCCCTCGCCGACCCCTCTACGCACCGCCGGCTGGCCACGGGCCCCACCGACGACAGATCAAGGTGGGGACCAGATCCACGGCACATGGCCGCCCACCATAGCCAGGGAAGCACGCAAGCTCCCGCGGGCATGCAGGCAAGCGCTGCCGCCGCGCGACCATGGACGCCGCCCTAGTATTTCATATAACTAGTAGAGGAACATACATATGTTCTGAGGAGGTCGTTGTTTGATGTGAGGTACCATATTGGAAGGAAGTAGTACAGCTAGAGAAGTTGCCGAAACAATTGTAGCTGCTGAAACAGTGACCCAAGGTGTTGTCGCTCAGGCTAACCAACATGCAACGCCGGCAACTAAGGTGTCGTAGCAAGAGATGTGTCAACAGAAAGAACTCGAAATGTAAGAAGAGAGTACGATTCTCGAGGACCGTGCGGCACATTCCAAGCATCAGATGCGGGGCAAGCAGGTAGGACTCAGTCCTTAGAATTTGTAGTCCAGAAATGTGTCAGTGCAATTGCTCTAACAAGGACTACGATCGAAGCACTAATTTACAGTGCATAGCTCTTGTAGTAGTAATTACCATGCAAATGTGTGCGGTACCATTGCAATCGTCAGTACTAGTGATGTGGTCTATATGTGTTTGCAGGAGTTTGCAGTGTATGCATTCATACGAGTTACATGATGTTTTTCAGCTAATTTTAGTAGTTGTTCCTCAATTTTAGTATTTGTTCTCATCGAGCAAGACTGCCGCCTGAAGAAAATTATAGATTAAATCCATTAGCAGCGAACCCTTGGTATGCCTAGGAGAAGAATGTAAGAACTTTAAAGTCCGATATGCCATTTTAGTTATATTGTTTTTAATGCCAAATCAAGTTTGTCCTTTTAATTTGTGAGAACTACGACCTTGACGTTAAGTGCTAGTTAATTAAACCGGTAAATGAGAAGACAAGTTGGCTTGCCAAGCAAGCAATAATATTTTTATCTTGGTACCTGTAATTTAAGTATATTTGGACCGTTCCATTTACGCAACACGTGATCAGTTTGTCCGAGTGTAGACCTTTCCTTTTCATTTCAGTTTTTTTATCATTTACCAAGAAAGAGACCTCCTTCAGTTTCTGAGCTGGCCCCTCTCTACTGAAAATGGCTTTCCTCCCGCTTTATATATAAAGCAACCACAACACATGCACACACCCAAGCAGTGACGATTCCATGTGTAACCTGTGGGGTCAGCTGACCCCACAGGTTTTTTGATTGCAAGCCTAGTTCTACTCATATTTGTGCAAAAAATTAGGAGATTTTAAAGAGATTAGTTCATTTGAACCCACAGCTTTTTGGTGCTGGCACCGCCGCTGCACCCAAGGCAGGATACATAAGCGCTGAGCGCAGCAACACCATCCCTATTACTACAAGAGCAACCGGAGTTCTCAATGTGAACACGCCACCACGAAGAGATGAAGCCGCATACGACGAACTGTGTGCACCAAGGCGGCGCCTTAAGGAAGGATACGACACTAGAGCGCCGCCACCGCCCGACCCGAGGGTCAGAGTTTTCCCTGGAGCAACACGATGGGCAATGAGAGCCGCGCCGCCGCCTTCAAGAAGGGAACAAGCTTCGCCGCCGCTGGTCCGTCCGAATATAGATCAGGTTTTTACCCCCGCCAACACCCACCGCCACACCCCGGCAACCACGCCGCCCACACGGCCATGGCCACCGGGCAGCACCGAGCCATGGGCTCTGCCCATGAGCACTGTGGAACCACTACCAGGGCCGCCGCCCTGGGAACCAAGACCTTGACACCACCTCACACGAGACTCACCGCTACCCCAACCAAAGATACTAGGTGACCCCGTCGCCGAAACCCAAAGGCCGGCCAAAACTAGGCTCCATCGACCCGTCCTGCGGAACCGGGCGCGAGCTACGAGCTCGGTCCTACTGCAGGGCGCGAGATGAGCTCGGTACTGCTGCCGGGCGCGAGACGAGTTCGGTCCTGCTGCCGAGCGCGAGACGAGCGATGGACAACAGCCGAGGGAGGGCCAACCCTTCGAAGAAGGTAGCGACTAGACGACGAGGAGAGGTATCGAAGGTCGAAACGAGCCGCCTACAAACGATCAATGCCGGAAAGCCAGCCGCCGCCGCAGCCGGCCCGTCGTGCAGCCGTGATGCCGGCACGACGAATGGCAGCCTCCAGACCGAGAGGGCCGAGCCACCTTGCCGCCGCCGTCCACAGCCGGAGCAGCAGCCATGCTGGCCCGGCGCCCCAACCGGCGACGCCCACCGGAAAAACTGCATCAGATCAGGCTGGCACGCACCACCTCCACCACCACCGCTGCCGCGCGCCACCCCCACCATGGCGGCGCCCAGGCAACCCGGAGCCGCCGCATCTGGATCTGGCCGCAACTCCGCCGCCGCATCACCAGACCGCCGCCACGGGCGCTCACACCACGCAGCCCACCGCGCCGGAGACAGAGGACGATGACCCCGCCGCCACAACCGCCACCACGCCGCCGCGCCCCGCGTCAGCGCGTCGCCACCGCTCGCCGCCCGAATCGCGCGCTAGTCGCCGAGGAGTGGGAGGGGGGGGGGGGGGGGGGGGGGGGAGAAGGAGCCCCGCCGCCGCCCACACCGGCCGGGCTTAGCCTGGCGGCGCACCCAGGCGGCGGCGAGGGGAGGGGAAGGGGAGGAGAGGCCGAGACCGGCGGCTAGGGTTCGTACCACCCGGTCGCCAGAAAACAACGAGCATACTGGTAATCGCTGGCCCCTCTCTCCCCCCACTAAGTTCGTCACCTACCAATTTAGCCCGGTAGTATCTCGGCATCCTTTTCAAGACGAACCAGAGAGATGGAGAAGAATCAAGTAATGCCATAACCCAAGAATGTTTTTTTCTCACTCCTACAAATTTATTGGGCCTTACGCAGTGTACTCCCATAATAAAGAAATGGTAATTAGCACCGAAATACCTTGCTTAATAGTTAATACCATCATGTGGATGATATGATGTTCTTGAAGGGAGTCAGAAAGATTGCTAAAATGAATCAGTGAGAGTTTCACACGTCTTTTATGCTGCACTAGATTTGGCGTGATGGTACATATGAGAGAACTGGTATACCCTGCAAACTAAGTCATTCTACCTAGAAGTTGGAGACTAAGCTAAACATGCAAGTAAGATGATCACATGATTCTGTAATCCGGTCACATGATCAAATGAACGTTTCTTGAATGACTTGTTCAAAGACAAGAGATGCATAAAACCCCTATATATACTCCATCGTCTTGGGTGTCGATGTGAGTGTGATATGAATTCAGATTTGCTCCCCTGTCTATCCATCTTGAGTCCATCTGAAATATTGGAGGAAACCAAACACATGTATCTTCTAACAGGTAATCGGCCCTCCTGCCATCTTGCTCTTCAGTGGTACGAGTAAATTTGCCCCGCCAATCACTTTATGCAGCGGGAGCCTATGTCCGCGCCATCGGCGATGACTCATTGCCGCCGCAATCTGAAGCTGCACATATTGTTCATTGTCATTATCACCCGTGCTTTCATTGTCAACGTGATCACCGATCATGATCTTCTACACCTTGGTCGTCGACGAGGAGCACAAAACGCTTTAGAGGTTGTCATGCGACGTTCTTTCTTCTTCGTATGGGTCATAATAAAACAATACACCGGTCCTCCTAAGATTGTTTTTTAGAATTGTATTGCTATAAATATCAGATAATCCGTTAATCCGATATATAGAGCTCATAGGAGTAGAGTGTGCGTGTGTGTTTATAGGGATGAGTGTATGCGCGTGTATATGAGCGCTTGCGTCTGTACCGTGTTAAAAAAAAGCACATATGTTGTTGACAGGTGGTCCCAGATCCCACGTGTATGAAAAAAAAAACCTTTCTATCAAATTACTCTTCTTCTTCTGGAGAAAAAAAATCCCGATTGGCCTCTCGTCCTGTTCCCCACGCGACAGATCCCAGCCCTCGCCGCCGCCGCCGCCGCCACCGCCGAGTAGGTTGTTGCGCGCTGACGGCCACGCGCGGTGTTGGGAGAGGGCGAGGAGATACGGAGGTCGCCGCGTGTCTCGGAGAGGAGGCCGCCGTCGCAACTCCGGCCGTCTGCAGTTACCCTGGACGGCGGGGAGCCGCCGGCACGGGTTGCGACCAGGTTATGCATCCATCCAATCTCCGTCCGTCAGTTAGCGCTCGTTCCTCTAGTAAATGGATATATTCATAGCCGCAGAGTGGAGAGGAAATTCTTTGCCTGGTATTAGTACAGCAAAATTTGTGCTCGTTCCTGTACAAATGGTGCTCGGTTCCTGTACTTTGCCTCTACTTGTATGGATATATTCATAGCTGGATTGGTGGAGAAGTCGCTATTTCTTGGTGGTAGGGCAGCAGTGGAGGATTAGCGCAGACAACAAAGCTTGCAAAAAATTCCAGTGCGTTGAGAAGTAGATTGAATGCTCTGTTTGCAGGTTCAGAGACTACTTTGATTTGATCCGACAATTTCTCGAACTTGTGAAGTTCCACTCGATTAGCAAGTGCACTAAATAGTATAGATGAGTTTTGCAAAATTCCAAGTGATAGTTTCCCCCCTTATGTTGTTTATTTTTCTGCTTCCATTTTATGTTAAAACTTTCAAGTCATTCTATTTCAGTTGAAATGACTGAGTGTGGTACCATCTCAGTTTTTTCTTAGTATTCCGAGTTTCCTAAACCATTTCCATATTCCAGATTTTTCAAGACTTATTGGAATCCCTCTCACAAGTAACCAGTCTTACCGTTTTGCTGCTTGTGGAAGGAAGCTCCAGGTTACTGATGCAAATTAGAGGATCTGACTCCTGATTGGACAGACATTTGTCTTATTTTTCTCATGCCATCGGACTTAAATTGGACAGGACAATCTGCAAAGTGAAATGGCAGAACCATGGCCACCGTATTCGTCGTCATCTCGTGGGAAAAAGAAGCGACCACGCTCTCCTAATGACGATGCCATAAGTTCACAAGGCAGAACCGAGAACAGCACAAGCCTTGGTTTGCCACTTTCTCTGTCTAACTTATTATCCTCTGTTAGAGTAAATTACACGCTGGTCACTAAATTGATCAAGTGTGTCAAATAGGTCACTGTCCTCTTAATTTCCACATTTAGGTCAAAACTAAATCAAGTGGGTCACCGCGTATCACCACCAGCACGCCGCACCAGATAAATGACTAGGAGTCAGTGTAATTATGCTTGTAGCCCCCTTACGTTGTCTTTTTCTTCTTTCTCAACATTCAGGTCTGATAAACTCATATGGTGTATGCTGTAGTTGTTCATTCAGTTATATACTCCTAGAAAATTGCTTTCGTGGCAGCAATTGGACAGCTGCAACAAGTCAAGAGAGGCTTCATTTTTCACAGAGATTTCTGAGAAAAAAATGCTATATGTCAGGTCACCATCTGCTACAGACGCGCTCTCTCGTTTGCTTCCATTCCTTCTAAGACACTGCAGGTAGCAGAGGATGGATCCCCGTAGTTGATGTAGCTGGAAACAGAGTTGCATTGCCACTGTTGGTATCTCCAATGGTTTCCACTGGTGGAATCGATTGTCCGTAGTCGTGGCTGTTTTTATGAGATTTATAGGGGTGGGGCTGGAACAAGATTAGGCACGGAGAGGAATTAACAATGGACTATAGGCGTCCTGTGGCTTGCTGCAAAATTGGGAACATGATTAGAGAACCTGGATGGTCACACTAGCTTGGGCACTGGAGATTTACTGTTTTGGTGACCCAAATTTGCAAGTCAGGAGAGCGGGTACCTAGCTGACACACCCTCAGAATAAGTTTAGTAACCTTCAACATAATTTGCTCCCTATTTTAGATCACTTCTAGTTGTTGCATTAGACAGTCAACAACAAAGACATTATACTCTGTTAAGAAGATGCTACAAATTCTATGTGAAAAACATCGTACTCAATGACAATTATTATTGTGCATCTTAAGCTGTGAAATTGTTGTAACATCTAGCAGTTTTGATGATGCAGAGGACAACCTTATATTCAGTGATACTTTGATAGCTCTACAGTTGATGCGCACACAGTTCCCAAAGCTAGAGAAGGTATTTGTATGCTCTTTTTTTTAATCTTGTCTAAATTTCGAGAACAATGATATCATACATACATGTTTCATTTTTTTGCATTGTTTGAGTTTCAGCATTTTAAACTGTTAATTAAATCTATTGAACAACCTACTAGACACTTATTTTATGCAATTCACATGAATCATTTCCACTATCCACCATGCTTATGTATGATGTGTGAATTTAGCCTTTAGAAAAGGAAATAGTTATGTCCAGACCTTCAGTCAGCTCAGCTATCTGATAGGGCATTCTTCCGTGTCTGGACAGTATTCCCGTGCCACAAGGTGCTCCAGAAAGCCAAAGTGCCTGTCAAGTGCCTTTTCTTCATCTGGTTAGCGCTGCAGCACCATTGCTGGACAGTTGGCCAGCTTAAATGCCCGCAGCTGCCCAAAAACGCCGAGACAGTGAACACTGCTCCTGGTTGAGGTAACTGGCAAATCATTTTAAGATGGACAGCTCGCCGCTCCAGATGATTTTGGTGTCTGTCTTGGTGGAAACCATTGCCAAAAGATTGTCTAAAAGTCCTGGACTCCATAGTTATTCTACAAATTTCGTCCTTGGAGAGAGGCACAACTGGGTGTTCTAGGGAGAGAGCCAGGACCTTCAGACGATGCCCAACAACATAAAGGCAGAGGTGGAGCGAAGGTTCATGCGTACCAAATTTTTTTTTGGGGGGGGGCGACGCTTCTTGCCCACTCTGCTAAACTCTTGTTTTTTATGTTTGCTCCTCCTCGCCTCCTCTTAATGGGAAGATGTGGCAATACTCCATGTAATAATTGAAAAAAAACATGTTGCAATATGTTTATATAAATTCAGTGTTTCCTTTTATGATGGTGATTCAGTACCATTTCTGCACAAAATTTATCCTTTTCTTTTGTTTTCACTTGTAGGTTGTAACACAGCCTTTCATTTTACAGTCCCAATTGTATAGTAGTGTGAAGGACAGGACACAAGTTGATAGAGATTTGGAGGTTTTGTTTTGAACTTATGCAATAATTCTTTTTGTGGGCACCACTGTTGTAATGCAATGATAAGATTGTGTTTTACCCTTGGATTGATTTCTAGCGGTTCTCGTGTTAAACTGTTGGTGATTATCGTATATATCCAATTGCATCAGAGATAATTTTTCCTTGCTCTGGTGAAACCTGAACATAGAAATACTTTTTGCAGTCACTGAAAAAAGACAGAGTACTACGTGTATTCAAACTCAATACTGGGCAGGATGACCATGCAATCATGTTCATGGATGATTATCTTAAACAGGTATATGTTCTCCTGGTTTGACTTAAATAGGTTCACTAGATCTAGATGGTGTTAATGTAATGGAAGTTAAGAGGTGCTGTTTAGCTAATTAATCTTTTGTAATACTCTCATCCAACCAAGCAGACAACCCGGATCACCTCATTCAAGCCTATCCTTACCAAGCTGGATAGCTCTATCCCATTTACCTTGTTTAACAAACCAAGCTCATGCTAACTGAACTGCAAATTTACCATCATAGACACGCCAATTTGTAGCTAATGTCTCGTTGATATAAAGTTTTAGTTATAATGTGATAATTCATACTACAAGCTTTAATGGATCTGTTCCTTTCTTACACTGAGTGTATGCAGATGGAATCTGCTGTCAGGAGGTCAACGGGTAAAAACAAAGATGGTAGTGAAGTGTTTGATTGGTTTGAGAAATATGTTCTGCGTTCGAAATTGGATGTTAGCATTGATCACCTAGAGCTGGTAAGTTTCAGCAAGTTAACTGGAGATGAGTGTTGATCCTGCATAATTCTATCTTAACCTTTCCGTAGAATCGGTCATTATCAAGTTTGAACTTTGTGAAACTTCGCGACGATCTATCATGGGCACTTTGAGCTGACACTTTGTTTTAGTATACTGTTTTGTAATAATACCTAGTACTAAATCAAGAAATAGTACTGCTCTAACAAGGCTTTTCACGTCTTCTGCTTTTCATCACAGTGCTCACTGTTATCACATGGTGGTGATGCAAGAGATAAACATATCACCTTATTGATGAATGCTGGTCTCCTGGTAAGTATTTTCCATGGGGTCGTTATCATGGGTGTTTCTGTATTCACATGCCATGGCTCCAGTATGGCTGGTTTCATGTTTACCAAAAAACTAATGGTTTGCATCTACACGATGAGTGCTTACTGTTTGTGCCATGTTGATCTTTCGCAGACACGCCAACTAATAGATCCAAACATGTACTTGTTTTCTATTCCAAGTATTGGTCCTATCTTGAAAGGCCTATCCCAGGTTTGCACTTCTTGGCTTTTCTGTTCCTTGGTTCAAATCTCGCGGTGTTAGTTAATCTTAAAGATGGTTCTAATAAATTTTATGAATATAAAGCTGCTCTGCTGACTGAAGTATAGTCAGAACATAAGACTAAATTGCAATCTGTCGCTATGTCTGCAAGTTGGGTACATCTAGGTCCATGTCATGTACTTGAAAATTGGACTTTTGTGCCCACAAACTTGCATAGGTCGTGCAAATAGGTACTGTTGAAGTGTATATGTAGATTGCCTAGCCCTTTCCATCAGTTTGGACTTTTGGTTGCGTTGACTAGTGCATGAAGTTTAACAGGTACAAAAGTGGTTTTCTAGCTGACATCACATATTTATGGAAGTTTATGCCTACATTTAACACATATTATCACATATTTACAGTTCAATCCATGTATATACTTTAGAAGCGTGAACGATGTATTTCATGAATGCGCTCATCAGGTTATGGTAGTTTGATTCCTCTTGCATTGGCTTTCTGAGTTATTCTTGATGACATAGATGGGCTACTAACTGATTACTTACAGTTTCGATTTCTCTGTAAGGAGACATTGACAAATGTGGTTATGGTGAGCAGGGCAGGAAGGAAGTTCTTTCATTACTGAACCGTCGGAAGTACAAGGAGATGCTACTATCTTCACTGGAGAAGACGAGGTTGAGGTTATCACCTCTCGACGTGCGGTTCCATCTCCGCGATCTGATTGGGTCTGGTCACATAAAGACGGTTCAAACACCCACCGGCTTACTTGCTCGTGTGTCAACAGATTGATAGACACACCTTTGGATCAGCTTTTTTTTTTAGCAGTTTTCGGCTTGTTCGGAAAAGAGCACCATTTTCCTGCTGAGTCAGCAAAAAGTAGTCGAGTTATTTGATCGGTTCCTGCATTCTTTAAGGTCAATTAGTAGGGTGTATTGCAAAAAAGTAATTCTGAGACGTACTCTGGTGTTGATCTGATTAATGTTGTATAGTAATGGCGATGAAATACTGGAGATTTTTACCTACCAAATGGATTGTTTCCTGTGAAATGCATGGAAACATATTGTTGAATTAAATCGCTCCAAGTGGGTCTTAAGTTGGCAGATGAGCTGTGACCTTCTTTAGAGAAGATATAGCTTTATTCGGAACTGTAAGAATGTGGATTTTTGCAGCCCAGGCTCATGTGTAACATATGGAGTACCTGCCGCCCCCTTCGACGCTAGTTGCAAGTGAAGAAAACGCAGAAGAACAGAATGAAGAAGAAAACGGCCATTTTATTTGGAACTGATGTGCATTTGTACAACAAGAACCCGTTTGCTATTAGTACTGCCCCGTTTTGTGCCTCACTTTCTCCAACGTTTTCTTCTAGATTTCTTTACTATGATATGCTGATCTTGAAAGGGAGCCGGAAACTTAGCTTAAATCAGTCGATTACCGTTTCATTCATGTTTCATGATGCAAACAAATGGACATGGACAACTCTCTGTTTGTACTTCCCAGTCATGTGATGGTAAGTATGAATAGCAGAACATGTATATTAAGTTCTACTACATGAAGGTTAGTTACTCTGGGTCATTCATGATTAACCTGTTTGCAGTTGCAATTTTCGTTCAACCAGTCACTCATTCCTTTGATGTGAGTTCCCTCCAACCAAACATGACATTTCTTCCATTTTGTTTCTGGCAAGAGATTCGAAACCAAACAATAACATGCATGTAGAATGGTCACATCATTCTGCTTCCTGAATGGCTCATTCAACACATATACCATGCTCACACAAATTTTTTCTTTGTCCTCCTAAAAAGAGCTAGTAACAAAGACTAGAGATGAGTAGAAGTCTTATATATACCCATGCCCACGGATGTCAAAGTGCGTGTGACATGAATTCAGATTTATTTTATCGTGTTTAGCTTTAGCCCATCTAAAATATTGGAGGAAAACAAAAATGCAAGAGTCAAGGAGGTGTGGCAAAAATAAGATGAAATCAACCAGCAATGTCTTATTTTGCTTTGCCCACTTGCAAAAGTATCCCTACCATTTGCGGAAGATTATACTCATAGTACTAGAATTGGGAGTTGCGAGGACGTTGCCAGCCTCACTGGTGTAGGAGCAATTGATAGGGAGTTGGACATGAAGAGAGAACTAGATCAATCCATGAGTCCGGACAAGAATGGAAGTGATGTTTACCAGAGATAGGATAGAGCTTCTTTTCTAGCTTTTTCCTTGTTTTGTTTCCTTCCTTTTTTTCCTTTCTCCCTATACTATACTTTGTTATTAATAGAAAATATAGCGTAGAACAGTTGTTCTACTGTCAGGGCCTCAAAGAAAAAGAGAAAGGAGAAAGCAACGTCTGAAAGATGTGTTATTTTTACTCCTTCAGTTTTCACCAAGACCAACAAATGGACATAATTTTGTGCAACCTAGGCTCATGTACTATTTTCATTCTAGAAAAAATCATATAAGAAATGGAGTAACTGTCTTCTCTCTCCTTTTACCTCGATGGATTACTCCCGACTTCCCGAGTGACGCTACATGCAACAACAACTAACAACAACTAACATAACATGAAACTAGCTTAATCTACATGTTATACTGTGACAAGGGATCTACTCCCTCCGTTCCAAATTACTCGTCGTGGTTTTAGTTCAAACCACGACGAGTAATTTGGAACGGAGGGAGTACTTGCTCAACAGGGCAATCAACCACACTTGATTCAGAACTACTCATGTGTGCACCGAATTTTGGGTATCTGGCACTATCAAGCAGTGTTCGCCTCCTAGGCAGCTCTTTGTGATGACACCGTGTCCTCTTAACTCTTTGCGTAGATCGGCAGACACCTCTAGCAATTTCGGCTTCTTTTTGAAAAGGACATTGTTGTTTTCCTGCTCAGGCAGCAAAAGTACTCGAAACTATGTTATTTGTTCACGTATTCCTTAAGATCATTATTACTTTTGTAAGGCATTCTGATTTTGATTAAATTAATATACTAATGCGATGAATCATTGGAAATTTGTTTGTGCCAAATCAACTGTTTTTCAAATTGACCGTTTCTTGTGAATTTTTCGTGTTTTGAATAGGTCTTAAGTTGGTAAATAAAGAGAGGATATGGACCGCCGTGTTTTCTGTCCGTTTAGACCCAAACAGCAGCGTTTTGTCCTCCAGAAGGGCTGAACCAAACCAGACCGAGGTGGCAGTGGCACCATTCCTTTCATCGGGCAAGGGCAAAACCGGAATATGGCTTGACGAGTTCAACGGAAAAGAGATGAAACACGAGATGACGCAAATGCCCCTAGCAGCCTAGCTCCCGTTCCTCTTCCCTTTCCCCGCGACGGATTTTGAGAACTCGCCCGCCGCCGCCGCCGCCGGCTCCCACCTGCGGGGAGCCGATCCCGCGCCTGAGCGCAGCCATGTCGATCCGCTCTCTCGTCGCCTCCAGGCTCGCCAGGTCCGGCCACGCCCTCCCCGCCGCCGCGGCCATCTCTCAGGTCCCGTCTCCCCCTCCAAATCTTTCTCCTTGCTCAAATCCAAATCTTTCTTACCGATGTTGATCTGATTTGTTCCTTCTTTCTACCGCGCGGTCTGGTCTGGTCTGGCCAGGCGCCCAGGGCCCGGCACGCCGCGTCTCCGCTGCTCTCGAGCTTCGGACCGGCCACTCGTGCCTTCAGGTAACCGCCATTCCAATCTCACCAATGTATGTGATGTGCATCTATGTCAGCCCACCTCTCGCGTTGCTTGCTCAACATTGAACCGAATGCATGCCCTGCTGTGTGTGTGCAGCTCAAGGCCTCTATGGAAGGGCGTTCCTGCAGAGAATCAACAAGAACAAGGAGAATCTGAACGGCAGGAAGATCTGGTCCCGCAGGTCTTCGATCCTGCCGGAGTTCATCGGCTCCTCCGTGCTCATCTACAACGGCAAGACCCACGTCCGTTGCAAGATCACCGAAGGCAAGGTCGGCCATAAGCTCGGGGAGTTTGCTTTCACGCGCAGACGCAGGCCCCATCGGGCCATCACTACGGGGAAGAAGGCCGGCGGTCAAGGAGGAAAGGGGAAGAAGAAGTAAGAAAAGGGGGGAATGCGCTGCGTCAAAGGTGAGGTTACGGCGATATTGTTGTCCGAAATGAATTTGGACTAAATATGGCAATCTGAATTCAACCTGTTCTCCTTTGCATTACTATGTTTTTCTTCACTGTAGCCCATTTATCTTGTAGCACGATTTCAACCTCTGGACACAATTAAGGCAAATCTTTGTCACATGGTTGAGGCAGGTGACTGTGACGTTCAATATTTGTGATCAATATATATACCTTATTTTACTTCTCTTATTGGGGTTGGGTTAAAGTGAATTCTCCTTCCTTTCCAATTGAGTTGTGAATAGCGAGCTACATCTCTTTGTAAACTGTGTGTGATATGTCAGACTGTAGACAAAGGCTGAGCCACAATCTGAGCCAAGCCTGTTAAGCATCCATGCTATGACATCTTATCTTGGTTACAATTAGAATGCAATTGAGATGTATGGCCATAAATGAGTGAGGTTGTTGTCGATGCTTATTTTGAAATAAATACAGAAGCTTGGCTTGTTAAATGTGTTTTCACTAGGGTTGCACAGATCATGGGGCTTTCTGGGTGAACTTACTTTTTGTCACTTGCCCAGCTGTTTATCCCACTCTGTTCATAACTTTTCAGGTGGGAGGGTTTAAGGACGGTGGGATGAGGGCGTAGTTGAAGCACAAGCACTTGAGAATTACCTTAATTTTCTGGACTGTGTTTTCTTACAAGAATAATTATAGCAGAATGGTTAGCTCATCTTACTTGAAGATTTTCCATGGACTCTCTTTACTCTGCTAGTGGTTCCAGCATAACTCTAATAGAGTACATCTATTCACTAAAGGCATTGCTCTTATGTTTTTTTGGCCTTACTGAGGTCTGATGCCACAACTTGCCAAGTGTCGTTACACCTGTTTCTATGAGTGATTGAAAGTTTTGCTTCAATAGGAGTATCTTGCTGATTGCTGCTTTGCATCGGCTAGGATGGTTGCTTTGGATTTTTTTGTTGTTGCATAATTAGCCCCTTTCCAGTATGTGTTAACAGAGTTAGCCCCCTTAAGAATGTATCACAAAATTTAGCCGCTTGTGCTGCCGGCGACACGTGTCTTTTGTGGGCACCTGACAGATTTAGCCCCTTAAGAACATATCATAAAGTTGCTGATTGCTGCCTTGCATCGGCTAGGATGGTTTGCCTTGTTCATCTGTAAATATGTATGTATCAATATATGTGAGTGGAGGTGTGGAGAGGCTACCCATGTTGAAGGCTACTGCAGCAAAAGTACTCATAGCTATGTATTATTACTTCATGCATTCTTTAAGGTCAGTCAGCAGGGTGTATTTCTGCTTTTCTCTCTCTTGGAATTCTGGTTTTTCATCTGATTAATATTGTATAGAAATGGTGATGAGCCACCGGGAGATTTTCTATTACCAAATGGATTGTTTCCTGTGAACATAGTGTAAGCTGTAACTTTTCTTGCAGCAGATAAACTTACTGGTAGCATTTGCCGTTGTGGCTGTTGGACTTGCTCATTGGCGCTTCATGGCCGTTGGATCTGCTAGTGGTTGATCTAGTGGTGCTTTACATTTACCTTGTCACCTGTCTTTTGCATTGCCCCTTTGTGCAGCTGAATCAAGCCGATGTCAAGCCGATCTGGGTTATGTTTTGGATTCTCGGAAAGTTTTGTTACACCATTCCTTCAAGGTTGGTTACTTGGATCATTCAGGCTTAGCCTGTTTGGAAATGTATTTGACATTCAACCACAGACTCATTCAGAAACTGCTGTACATTCTTTAATTGTGAGTTCCCTTGATATTTCCCGGGAAAGAGATTGGAAACTAAACATGCAAGTAGAGTGGTCATATCGTTTTGCAGTCTACTCACATGATAAACGATTCGTGAATGTCATTCTCAACACATATCCCATGCTCACAATATATTTGTTTCATAAGAAGGGCTAACAAAGATTTGAGATGTGTACAAGTCTTATATTTATACCCCTGCTTTAGGATGTGAAAGTGAGTGTGATATGAAACCTTATTTTCCCTTGCGTCTTTAGCTTATTTACATGTAAAATATTGGAGGAAAACAAAAATGTGAGTGTTAAGGAGATGAAGGGAAAAAGAGCTGAAAACCAGTTGCATCGCCGTACCTTGCTCAGTCCACTTGAAGTAGGATTACCACTCTACAGGGTATGCCGATGGAACACGAACTAGGAGCCGCAATGACCTTTGTAGCTCTCGGAAGAACAGCCACCATACAATGACTACACCTCCAGGCACATGATTCCAGAATCTGTATTTGAAGCAACAGGTTGCCAAAGGCCTAACTGTGTCTTGTAGGCATGACAATGTGGAAAACGACGGCTTTGAGGAGACCCTGGAGCAATGTTCATGTCATGCTTGTGCCCTCAACCATGGGCACACAGGTCAATCAGATCCCAATCCGTCAGAGCGTGCAGGACGAGGAGGACTGGGATACGGCCGATGAAGGCCCGTCAGCCAAAGAGAGACGATGGATGAGTGAGCTACAAGAAGATCATCTAGTGCACTGGGTATATGGACTCGAGGGTCCGACTTGTAAGAGAGTGCATGTGTGTTTAAAAGGGCCAAGTGCCATCCCTGTAACGTATCGACTAAATGAGAGTTACCTGAGCTCTTAATCTGTTCTGCATCTTTCCCTCTTCCTCTGTTCTTCTGATCCCTTTCTCCTAAAATATCCTCTCCGGTCAGTGATTCCTCTACCACCACTAGCAGGACATCACAGTTTGACTTCTTTGTCAGCACTGGAAACAATTGATGTAGGCGCAAATCGGTGACAGAAGGATATTTTATATATCATTATTAAAAAGGGATGAGTTACAAGGGGCCCTCTTACTTATTTAATTAATTAGTATCATTCTGTGTGCACTCTGATGTTTGATGCTGCAGTTATGGTAGACTAGATATTTGGTTGCAAGAAAAGTAGATAAACTTGATGCAGGCAATAAGAAATGTCTCATCCTAATTATAACCTTGTTAAGCACTCTAAGGGTGTTTTGATATCCAAGAGGCCCTATCCTTGTGAAGATGACGGTAAGACTAACGAATTAACTTAGATTTAGTGCACCCGGAGCTCATGTACTCTTTTCATTAAATAAATTATTGTCAAAAAACAAGCCTTTTGTTTCTCTTGGTGACATCATTCAGAACTGTGAGGATGCGTATTTCTGCAGCGCAGGCTCATGTGCTATTTTTATTTACAAAATTTTGTGTAACATATGGAGTAAATGCCTTTTTCCCCCTGAGGCCATTTTTGTGAGGATGTTAAGACTGCTAGCCTCTTCCAAGAGAAGAAAACATTGAAGCACAGAAAGAATAGAATGTCCATTTATTTATTCAGAACTGATGTGCATTTGTACATCAACAGTCACTTACTATTAATAATTTCACAATTTATGCCTCCTCCTTCCAATGTTTTCTTCTAGGTTTCTGCCATGATTGCTGATCTCGAAAGGGCCCAAAAACTTAAGTCTTATCAATTCCGGTTCACGCATTCTTTCAAATGATGCAATGGTTTGTGAGAACTCCCTGTTTTATTTTGCCAGTCATCTAAAAAAAAGTGATGGTAGGTAGGACTAAAAATAGCGTAACATGCATAATAAGTTCTTCAAAGATTGGTTACTTCAGACCATTTGGGATTAGCATGTTTGCAAATGATTTGTCGTTCCACCACTCACTCATTTATGGACACGTCCCATTCATTTGGTGCGGGTTCCCTCCCACGCATGATATTTCCCTTCACTTCATTTTTGACAAGAATATGAGAAACTAAACATGCAAGTAGAATGTATGGTCGACCATTTTGCATTGCATAGTCACATGCTGATAACGACTCCAGATTGATAAATCACATGCTCATGATTATTGTTTCATAAGAAGATTTGAATAGATCACAGATGTGTAGAAGAACTATATATACTTCCGTTTCCCTATGATGTAAAGTGAGTGTGATATGAGTTCAGATTTGTTTATGTTTTTAGCTTCAGAACATCTAAAATATTGGAGGAAAACAAAACTGAGAGTTAAGGGGGTCAAGGGAAAAGGAGCTAAAAACCACTGGCGATGCCGTGTCTTCTTTGTCCACTTGAAGTTGGATGCCATTTGATGGAGACTACAATGATGGTACTAGAGTTGAGAGCTGCAGTGATCTTGGCAGCTCTTGGGAGAACATCCGTATGCACAGTTGCTTAGTTACGATGAATATGATAATGTACCTGTTAGAATTAATGGGCTAGGCCCATAGCATTTTCTGAAATCTCAATATTGGCCCATGTGTAAATGGCAATGGTGGTGCTAAAGTTTAGTCCCGCCCCGGAAGGTAAAGAAGAGTTGGACCCTCTTTATTAGTGGGTTCTCTCCACCACTCTAAGTGGTGTGTTGAGAAGAGAAAGGAAGACCACACGCGCTCGCTCGCTCTCCTCGCCTTGCGTTTCTTTTCTTTCTATTCCTATTCTTACTTTCGACTTCACTTAGAATGGTCCGCCGAAATCCGGTTCGTCTCCTTGCAGGGACTGCTCAAATTCGTCATCACGGGTCGTCTTCCGTCCAAGTCGGGCGGTGCTACTCATCGCCGTCAGCAGCAGATCGTCATCAACACCGTCGCACCCACAATAGCTAACGAACAGTGCATTGTGAAGGAACTTGAATTCCTTAAGTGTGTTCTACCCGACAAATTCGTGGCTGGTGCATGATTGCAAAGTTGCCTCCTTCATGGAGGAATTTCGCCACAACTCTGAAACATAAGAGACAGGAGATATCAGTTGAAAATCAATCATCTTCTTCGTGCTGGATTGATTCGGGTGCTAACATTCATGTGTGTGCTGACGTCTCCCTGTTTACTTCTTATCAGGTCGCAAGGGATTCTTCCGTCCTAATGGGGAATGGGTCACATGCTTCTGTTCATATTTCATTTTAAGATGGCACGTCGACGCTCCAGATGATTTTGGTGTCTGTCTGGTGGAACCATTTGCCAAAGATTGTCTAAAAGTCCTGGACTCCATAGTTATCTACACATTTCGTCCGTTGGAGAGGAACACTGGGTGTTCTAGGGGAGAGAGCCAGACCTTCAACGATGCCCAACACATAAAGGCAGGTGGATGCGAAGGTTTCACGTTCTACGATATTTTTTTTTTGTCAATCGGCATTGGGGGTGCGCGCTTCTTCCCCCTCTTCTACTCTTTTTTTTTATGTTTGACCTCCTCGCCTCTCTATTGGAAGATGTGGCATACTCCATGTATAATTGTAAAAAAAACATGTTGCAATAATGTTTTATATAAATTCTTTTCCTTTTATGATGGGATTCAGTACATTTCTGCAACAAAATTATTCTTTTCTTTGTTTTCACTTGTAGTTTGTAACACAGCCTTTTTCATTTTACAAATCCCCCATTGTAATAGTAGTAGTGAAGGCAGGAACACAAGTTGATAGAGATTTGGAAGGTTTTTTTTTGAACCTTATTGCAATAATTCTTTTTGTGGGCACCACTGTTTGTAATGCAATATAAGATTGTGTTTTAACAAAACCCTTGGATTGATTTTCTCAGCGGTTCTCGTGTTAACTGTTGGTGAATTACGTATATATCCAATTGCATCAGAGATGAATTTTTCTTGCTCTGGTGAAACCTGAACATAGAACATACTTTTTTGTGCAGTCACTGGAAAAGAACAAGTACTACGTGTATGTCAAACTCATACGGGGCAGGATGGACCATGCCATCATTTCATGGATGATTATCTTAACAGGTATATGTTTTCTCCTGTTTGTACTTAAATAGGTTTCACTAGATCTAGATGGTGTTAATGTATGGAAGTTTAGGTCTGTTTAGCTAATTAATCTTTTTGTAATACTCTCATCCAACCAAGTCAGACACCCGGATCACCTATTCAAGCCTATCCTTACCAAGCTTGGGATAGCTCTATCCCATTTACCTTGTTTACCACACCAAGCTCATTCTAACTGAACTTGCAAATTTACCATCATAGACACGCCAATTTGTAGCTAATGTCTCTTGATACTAAGTTTTATAGTTATAAATGTGGATAATTCATACTACAAGCTTTCATGGATCTGTTCCTTTCTTACCTGAGTGTACCCTGCAGATGGGAATCTGGCTGTAGGAGGTTCAACGGTAAAACAAAGATGGTATTGAAGTGTTTGGGGATTGGTTGAGAAATATGTTCTGCGTTCGATGGATGTGTGCATTGATCCCTAAGCTGTGTAAGTTTCAGCAGTTAACTGGAGATGAGTGTTGATCCGCAATAAATTCCTATCTTAACCTTTCCGTAGAATCGTCATTATCAAGTTTGAACTTTGTGAACTTCGCGACGATCTAATCATGGCACTTTGAGCTGACACTTGTTTTATATACTGTTTTGTACATCATACCTAGTACTAAATCAAGAATAGTACGAGGAGTGTTGGCGCTCTAACAGGCTTTCACGTCTTCCTTTTCTCACAGTGCTCACTGTTATCAACATGTGGTGATGCAGAGTAAACATATCACCTTATTGATGAATGCGGTCTCCTGGTAAGTATTTTCCATGGGGTCGTTATCATGGTTTTTCGTATTCACATGCCATGGCTCCAGTAATGGCTGGTTTTCATGTTTACCAAAAAAACTAATGTTTTGCTCTTACACGATGATGCTTACTGTTTGGTGCCATGTTTGATCTTTGCGCAGACACGCCCAACTAATGATCCAAACAATGTACTTCTTGTTTTCTAATTCCAAGTATTGGTCCTATCTTGAAAGGCCTTCCCAGTTTGCCTTCTCAACTTCTTGCTTTTCCTGTTCCTTGGTTCAAATCCCTCGCGTGTTTGTTAATCTTAAAGTGGTTCTAATAATTTATGAATATAAAGCTGCTCTGCTGACTGAGTACTAGTCATAACACATAGACTAAATTGCAGCATTCTGTCGCTATTCTGCAAGTTGGGTACTCTAGGTCCACTGGTCATGTACTTTAAAATTGGACTTTTGTGCCGCACAAACTGGCATAGGTCGTGCAAATGGTAACTGTTGAAGTTATTGTAGATTGCCTAGCCCTTTCCTCAGTTTGGACTTTTGTTGCGTTGACGTGCACTAAGTTTACAAGGTACAAAAGTGGTTTTCTATAGCTGAACATCACATATTTATGGAAGTTTTAGCCTACATTTTAACACATTTAATCACATTTTACAGTTCAATCCATGTATAACTTTTAGAAACGCGTGACGATGTTTTCATGAATGCGCTCATCAGGTTATGGTGTTGGATTCCTCTTGCATTGGGGCTTTTTTTTTTTGATGCAGATGGGCTATCTTTAACTGTTACTTTTGGTTTCGTATTTTCTAGGAGACTTGACATATTTGTTTGTGTTTGTCGAGCTTGTTGTCATTTTGATGGATTTGTTCTGTCTGGTACTCGGAAGTGTTACAAGTGTTAGATGTTTCGCTATTGTCCTGGTGCTAAAGATGTTTTCGAGGCTTGTATATGTCTTTTGGTTCGATATCTCGCGTGGGGGTCGATGTGTTTTCTGTTTGTGTGGTTTGTAGTTGAGTTGTGTGTTGTTGTCACCGTTTAGTGCTGGAAAAATAAAAGTTCGTAGTACTTACTTGGTACTTATAAGGCTTGTCTTCTCGATGGTTTTGGTCAATTTAGTTTGTGCGGATAGTAGTTGGTGTTGTTTAGTTCTTGGGTTTACGCAGCTATATTTTTGGGATTTTTGTGTGGTCATTTTTGGGGGTATCTCGGGTTTGTTTTTTAGTGTCGGGTACTTATGAAGTTGTTTTAGTACCATTTTGTCTTAGCCTTGATGAATAGATGGCTACTACTGATACTTACGTTTTCGATTCCTGTAAGGAGACATTGACAATGTGTTATGGTGAGCGGCAGGAAGGAGTTCTTTCATTACTGAACCGTCGGAAGTACAAGGATGCTACTATCTTCACTGAGAAGACGAGGTGAGGTTATCACCTCTCACTGCGTTCATCTCCGCGATCTGAGTGGGTTGGTCACATAAAGACGGTTCAACCCCACCGCTTACTGCTCGTGTGTCAACAGTTGATAGACAACACCTTTGGATCGCTTTTTTTTTTAGCAGTTTCGGCTGTTCGGAAAGAGCACCATTTCCTGCTGAGTCAGCAAAAAGTAGTCGAGTTATTTGGATCGGTTCCTGCATTCTTTAAGGTCAATTAGTAGGGTGTATTGCAAAAAAAGTAATTCTGAGACTTACTCTGGGTTGACTGATAATGTTGTTAGTAATGCGATGAAATACTGGAGATTTTACCTACCAAATGGATTGTTTCCTGTGAAATGCATGGAAACATATTGTGAATTAAATCGCTCCAAGTGGTCTGTAGTTGGCAGATGAGCTTGGACCTTCTTTAGAGAAGATATGCTTTATTTATTCGGAACTGTAAGAATGTGGATTTTTGCAAGCCCAGGCTCATGTGTAACATATGGAGTACCTGCCGCCCCTTCGACGCTAGTTGCAATTGAAGAAAACGCGAAGAACAGAATGAAGAAGAAAACCATTTTATTGGAACTGATGTGCATTTGTACAACAAGAACCCGTTTGCTATAGTACTGCCCGTTTTTGTGCCTCACTTTCTCCAACTTTTCTTCTAGATTTCTTTACTATGATATGCGGATCTTGAAAGGGAGCCGGAAACTTGCTTAAATCAGTTCGATTACCGTTTCATCATGTTTCATGATGCAAACAAATGGACATGGACAACTCTCTGTTTGTACTTCCCAGTCATGTGATGGTAAGTATGAATAGACAGAACATGTTATTAAGTTCTACACATGAAGGTTAGTTACCTGGGTCATTCATGATAACCTGTTGCAGTTGCAATTTTCGTTCAACCAGTCACTCATTCCTTTGATGTGAGTTCCTCCAACCAAACATGACATTTCTTCCATTTTGTTTCTGGCAAGAGATTCGAAACCAAACAATAACATGCATGTAGAATGGTCACATCATTCTGCTTCCTGAATGGCTCTTCAACACATATACCATGCTCACACAAATTTTTTCTTTGTCCTCCTAAAAAGAGCTAGTAACAAAACTAGAGATGAGTAGAAGTCTTATATACCCACTGCCCACGGATGTCAAAGTGCGTGTGACATGAATTCAGATTTATTTATCGTGTTAGCTTTAGCCCATCTAAATTTGGAGGAAAACAAAAATGAAAGAGTAAGGAGGTGTGGCAAAAATAAGATGAAATCAACCAGCAATGTCTTATTTTGCTTTGCCCACTTGCAAAAGTATCCTACATTTGCGGAAGATTATACTCATAGTACTAGAATTGGAGTTGCGAGACGTTGCCAGCCTCACTGGGTAGGAGCAATTATAGGGAGTTGGACATGAGAGAGAACTAGATCAATCCTGAGTCCGGACAAGAATGGAAGTGATGTTTACCAGAGATAGGATAGAGCTTCTTTTCTAGCTTTTTCCTTGTTTTGTTTCCTTCCTTTTTTCTTTCTCCTATACTATACTTTGTTATTAATAGAAAATATAGCGTAGAACAGTTGTTTACTGTCAGGGCCCTCAAAGAAAAAGAGAAAGGAGAAGCAACGTCTGAAAGATGTGTTATTTTACTCCTTCAGTTTTCACCAGACCAACAAATGGACACTAATTTTGTTGCAACCTAGGCTCATGTACTATTTTCATTCAAAAAAATCATATAAGAAATGGAGTAACTGTCTTCTCTCTCCTTTTACCCTCGATGGATTACTCCCGACTTCCCGAGTGACGCTACATGCAACAACAACTAACAACAACTAACATAACATGAAACTAGCTTAATCTACAGTTATACTGTGACAAGGGATCTACTCCCTCCGTTCCAAATACTCGTCGTGGTTTTAGTTCAAACCACGACGAGTTAATTTGGAACGGAGGAGTACTTGCTCAACAGGCAATCAACCACACTTGATTCAGAACTACTCATGTGTGCACCGAATTTTGGTATGGCTGCACTATCAAGCATTGTTTCGCCTCCTAGCAGCTCTTTGTGATGACACCGTGTCCTCTTAACTCTTTGCGTAGATCGGCAACACCTCTAGCAATTTCGGCTTCTTTTGAAAAGGACATGTGTTTTTCCTGCTCAGCAGCAAAAGTACTCGAAACTATGTTATTTGTCACGTATTCTTAAGATCATTTTACTTTTGTAAGGCATTCTGATTTGATTAATTAATATACTAATGCGATAATCATTGAATTTGTTTGTGCCAAATCAACTGTTTTTCAAATTGACCGTTTCTTTGAATTTTCTTCGTGTTTTGAATAGGTCTTAAGTGGTAAATAAAGAGAGATATGGACCGCGCGTGTTTTTCTGTCTTTAGACCCAAACAGCAGCGTTTGTCCTCCAGAAGGGCTGAACCAAACCTAGACCGAGGTGGCAGTGGCACCATTCCTTTCATCGGGCAAGGGCAAACCGGAATATGGCTTGACGAGTTCAACGAAAAGAGAACACGAGATGACGCAAATGCCCTAGCAGCCTAGCTCCCGTTCCTCTTTCCCTTTCCCCGCGACGGATTTTGAGAACTCGCCGCCGCCGCCGCCGCCGGCCCCCACCTGCGGGAGCCGATCCCGCCCCTGAGCGCAGCCATGTCGATCCGCTCTCTCGTCGCCTCCAGGCTCGCCAGGTCCGGCCACGCCCTCCCCGCCGCCGCGGCATCTCTCAGGTCCCTTCTCCCCCTCCAATCTTTCTCCTTGCTCAAATCCAAATCTTTTCTTACCGATTGTTGATTGATTTGTTCCTTCTTTCTACCGCGCGGTCTGGTCTGGTCTGGCCAGCTCCCAGGGCCCGGCACGCCGCGTCTTCCGCTGCTCTCGAGCTTCGGACCGGCCACTCGTGCCTTCAGGTAAACCGCCATTCCAATCTCACCATGTATGTGATGTGCATCTATGTCAGCCCACCTCTCGCGTTGCTTGCTCAACATTGAACCGATGCATGCCCTGCTGTGTGTGTGCAGCTCAAGGCCTCTATGGAAGGGCGTTCCTGCAGAGAATCACAAGAACAAGGAAATCTGAACGGCGGAAGATCTGGTCCGCAGGTCTTCGACATCCTGCCGGAGTTCATCGGCTCCTCCGTGCTCATCTACAACGGCAACCCACGTCCGTTGCAAGATCACCGAAGGCAAGGTCGGCCATAAGCTCGGGAGTTTGCTTTCACGCGCAGACGCAGGCCCCATCGGGCCTCACTACGGGGAAGAAGCCGGCGGTCAAGGAGGAAAGGAGAAGAAGTAAGAAAAGGGGGGAATGCCGCTGCGTCAAAGGTGAGGTTACGGCGATACTTGTTGTCCGAAATGAATTTGGACTAAATATGGCAATCTGAATTCAACCTGTTCTCCTTTGCATTACTATGTTTTTTCCACTTAGCCCATTTATCTTGTACACGATTTCAACCTCTGGACACAATTAAGGCAAATCTTGTCACATGGTTTGAGGCAGGTGACTGTGACGTTCAATATTTGTGATCAATATATATACCTTATTTACTTCTCTATTGGGGTTGGGTTAAAAGTGAATTCTCCTTCCTTTCCATTGAGTTGTGAATAGCGAGCTACATCTTTGTAAACTGTGTGTGATAGTCAGACTGTAGAAAAGGCTGAGCCACAATCGAGCCAAGCCTGTTAAGCATCCATGCTATGACATCTTATCTTGGTTACAATTAGAATGCAATTGAGATTGTATGGCCATAAATGAGTGAGGTTGTTGTCGATGCTTTATTTTTGAAATAAAAAGAAGCTTGGCTTGTTAATGTGTTTTCACAGGGTTGCACAGATCATGGGGCTTTCTGGGTGAACTTACTTTTTGGTCACTTGCCCAGCTGTTTATCCACTCTGTTCATAACTTTTCAGGTGGGAGGGTTTAAGGACGGTGGGATGAGGGCGTAGTTGAAGCACAAGCACTTGAGAATTACCTTAATTTTTCTGGACTGTGTTTTCTTACAAGAATAATATATGAAGAATGGTTAGCTCATCTTACTTGAAGATTTCCATGGACTCTCTCTTTATCTGCTAGTGTTCCAGCATAACTCTAATAGAGTCATCTATTACACTAAAGGCATTGCTCTTATGTTTTTTTGGCCTTCTGTAGGTCTGATGCCACAACTTGGCCAAGTGTCGTTACACCTGTTCTATGAGTGATTGAAAGTTTTGGCTTCAATAGGAGTATCTTGCTGATGCTGCTTTGCATCGGCTAGGTGGTTGCTTTGGATTTTTTTGTTGTTGCAAATTAGCCCCTTTCCAGTATGTGTTAACAGAGTTAGCCCCCTTAAGAGTATCAACAAAATTTAGCCGCTTGTGTGCCGGCGACACGTGGTCTTTTGTGGGCACCTGACAGATTTAGCCCCTTAGAACATACATAAGTTGCTGATTGGCTGCCTTGCATCGCTAGGATGGTTTGCCTTGTTCATTCTGTAAATATGTTGTATCAATATATGTGAGTGGAGTGTGGAGAGGCTACCCATGTTGAGCTACTGCATGCAAAAGTACTCATAGCTATGTATTATTACTTCTGCATTCTTTAAGGTCAGTCAGCAGGGTGTTTTCTGCTTTTCTCTCTCTCGGAATTCTGGTTTTTATCTGATTAATATTGTATAGAAATGGTGATGAGGCCACCGGGAGATTTTCTATTACCAAATGGATGTTTCCTGTGAACATAGTGTAAGCTGTAACTTTTTTGCAGCAGATAAACTTACTGGTAGCATTTGCCGTGTGGCTGTTGGACTTGCTCATTGGCGCTTCATGGCCGTTGGATCTGCTAGTGGTTGATCTAGTGGTGCTTTACATTTACCTTGTCACCTGTCTTTTGCATTGCCCCTTTGTGCAGCTGAATCAAGCCGATGTCAAGCCGATCTGGGTTATTTTTTGATTCTCGGAAAGTTTTGTTACACCATTCCTTCAGTTGGTTACTTGGATCATTCAGGCTTAGCCTGTTTGGAAATGTATTTGACATTCAACCACAGACTCATTCAGAAACTGCTGTACATTCTTTAATTGTGAGTTCCCTTGATATTTCCCGGGAAAGAGATTGGAACTAAAACATGCAAGTAGAGTGGTCATATCGTTTTGCAGTCTACTCACATGATAAACGATTCGTGAATGTCATTCTCAACACATATCCCATGCTCCAATATATTTGTTTCATAAGAGGGCTAACAAAGATTTGAGATGTGTAACAGTCTTATATTTATACCCCTGCTTTAGGATGTGAAAGTGAGTGTGATATGAAACCTTTATTTCCCTTGCGTCTTTAGCTTATTTACATGTAATATTGGAGGAAAACAAAAATGTGAGTGTTTAAGGAGATGAAGGGAAAAAGACTGAAAACCAGTTGCATCGCCGTACCTTGCTCAGTCCACTTGAAGTAGGATTACCACTCTACAGGGTATGCCTGATGGAACACGAACTAGAGAGCCCAATGACCTTTGTAGCTCTGCGAAAACAGCCACCATACAATGACTACACCTCCAGGCACTGATTCCAGAATCTGTATTTGAAGCAACGGTTGCCAAAGGCCTAACTGTGTCTTGTAGGCTGACAATGTGGAAAACGACGGCTTTGAGGAGACCCTGGAGCAATGTTCATGTCATCTTGTGCCCTCAACCATGGGCACACAGGTCAATCAGATCCCATCCTCAGAGCGTGCAGGACGAGAGGACTGGGATACGGCCGATGAGGCCCGTCAGCCAAGAGAGACGATGGATGAGTGAGCTACAAGAGATCATCTAGTGCACTGGGTATATGGACTCGAGGGTCCGACTTGTAAGAGAGTGCATGTGTGTTTAAAGGGCCAAGTGCCATCCCTGTACCGTATCGCTAAAGATAGTTACCTGAGCTCTTAATCTGTTCTGCATCTTTCCCTCTTCCTCTGTTCTTCTGATCCCTTTCTCCTAAAATATCCTCTCCGGTCAGTGATTCCTCTACCCACCACTAGCAGGACATCACAGTTTGACTTCTTTGTCAGCACTGGAAACAATTGATGTAGGCGCAAATCGGTGACAGAAGATATTTTATATATCATTATTAAAAAGGGATGAGTTACAAGGGGCCCTCTTACTTATTTAATTAATTAGTATCATTCTGTGTGCACTCTGATGTTTGATGCTGCAGTTATGGTAGACTAGATTTTGGTTGCAAGAAAAGTAGATAAACTGATGCAGGCATAAGAAATGTCTCATCCTAATTATAACCTTGTTAAGCACTCTAAGGGTGTTTTGATATCCAGAGGGCCCTATCCTTGTGAAGATGACGGTAAGACTAACGAATTAACTTAGATTTAGTGCACCCGGAGCTCATGTCCTCTTTCATTAAATAAATTATTGTCAAAAAACAAGCCTTTTGTTTCTCTTGGTGACATCATTCAGAACTGTGAGGATGCGTATTTCTGCAGCGCAGGCTCATGTTGCTTTTTATTTACAAAATTGTGTGGACATATGGAGTAAATGCCTTTTTTCCCCCCTGAGGCCATTTTTGTGAGGATGTTAAGACTGCTAGCCTCTTCCAAGAGAAGAAACATTGAAGCACAGAAAGAATAGAATGTCCATTTATTTTTCAGAACTGATGTCATTTTCCATCAACAGTCACTTACTATTAATAATTTCACAATTTATGCCTCACTCCTCCAATGTTTTCTTCTAGGTTTCTCCATGATTGCTGATCTCGAAAGGGCCCAAAAACTTAAGTCTTATCAATTCCGGTTCACGCATTCTTTCAAATGATGCAATGGTTTGTAGAACTCCCTGTTTTATTTTGCCAGTCATCTAAAAAAAAGTGATGGTAGGTAGACTAAAAATAGCGTACCATGCATAATAAGTTCTTCAAAGATTGGTTACTCAGACCATTTGGGATTAGCATGTTTGCAAATGATTTGTCGTTCCACCACTCACTCATTTATGGACACGTCCCATTCATTTGGTGCGGGTTCCCTCCCACGCATGATATTTCCCTTCACTTCATTTTTGACAAGAATTGAGAAACTAAACATGCAAGTAGAATGGTATGGTCGAACCATTTTGCATGTGCATAGTCACATGCTGATAACGACTCCAGATTGATAAATCACATGCTCATGATATATTGTTTCATAAGAAATGTTGAATAGATCACAGATGTGTAGAAGAACTATATATACTTCCGTTTCCCTATGATGTAAAGTGAGTGTGATATGAGTTCAGATTTGTTTATGTTTTTAGCTTCAGAACATCTAAAATATTGGAGGAAAACAAAACTGAGAGTTAAGGGGGTCAAGGGAAAAGGAGCTAAAAACCACTGGCGATGCCGTGTCTTGCTTTGTCCACTTGAAGTTGGATGCCATTTGATGGAGACTACAATGATGGTACTAGAGTTGAGAGCTGCAGTGATCTTGGCAGCTCTTGGGAGAACATCCGTATGCACAGTTGCTTAGTTACGATGAATATGATAATGTACCTGTTAGAATTAATGGGCTAGGCCCATAGCATTTCTGAAATCTCAATATTGGCCCATGTTAAATGGCAATGGTGGTGCTAAAGTTTAGTCCCGCCCCGGAAGGTAAAGAAGAGTTGGACCTCTTTATTAGTGGGTTCTCTCCACCACTCTAAGTGGTGTGTTGAGAAGAGAAAGGAAAGACCACACGCGCTCGCTCGCTCCCTCGCCTGGCGTCTTCTTCGACTACTACTCGACTATCACGTGAATGGTCCGCCGAAATCCCGGTTCGTCTCCTTGCAGGGACTGCTCAAATTCGTCATCACGGGTCGTCTTCCGTCCAAGTCGGGCGGTGCTACTCATCGCCGTCAGCAGCAGATCGTCATCAACACCGTCGCACCCACAATAGCTAACGAACAGTGCATTGTGAAGGAACTTGAATTCCTTAATGTGTTCTTCTACCCGACAATTCGTGGCTGTGGCATGATTGCAAAGTTGCCTCCTTCATGGAGGAATTTCGCCACAACTCTGAAACATAAGAGACAGGAGATATCAGTTGAAAATCAATCATCTTCTTCGTGCTGGATTGATTCGGGTGCTAACATTCATGTGTGTGCTGACGTCTCCCTGTTTACTTCTTATCAGGTCGCAGGGATTCTTCCGTCCTAATGGGGAATGGGTCCAATGCTTCTTTTCATGGCATTGGCACGGTGGATCTGAAGTTTACTTCGGGAAAGATCGTGCAACAAGGAACGTGCGCTGTTCCCTACTATGAACAAGAATCTAGTTAGCGGCTTCCTTCTATGTCGAGATGGGTTTAAGGTAGTTTTAGAGTCGAATAAAGTAATCGTGTCAAGATTTGGACAATTTATAGGCAAAGGCTATGAGTGCAGAGGCTTGTTCCGTTTTTTCCGTTTTAGATTTTGCAATAAGTCAGTAAACCAAATTTGTGCTAGTTTAATATGATGCAAGTATTGGCACTCTCGTTTATGTCATATTATTTTGGTTTAATGTCTCGGCTATCCAGTATGAGTTTATTTCCGAATTTCACCGTTGCCAAAGGTTCTAAGTACCATAGTTGTGTGCAATCGAAGCAACCTCGAAAGCCTCATAAGGCTGCCGAGAGAGAAACTTGGCACCTCTAGAACTCATACATTCTGATCTTTGTGAGATGAATGGTATGTTGACAAAAGGTGGAAAGAGATATTTCATGACTTTGATTGATGATGCGACTAGATTTTGCTATGTTTATTTGTTGCAAACTAAAGATGAAGCATTAGACTACTTTAAAATCTATAAAGCTGAAGTTGAAAATCAACTAGATAGAAAGATCAAGCGTCTTAGGTCCGATCGTGGTGGAGAGTATTTTCCCAAAGTATTTGATGAATTTTGTGAGGAACATGGTATTATTCATGAGAGGACGCCTCCCTATTCACCCCAATCAAATGGAGTTGCCGAGAGGAAAAACCACACGTTGACTGACTTGGTGAATGCCATGTTAGACACTGCTGATTTATCTAAGGCATGGTGGGGGGAGGCTCTATTGACTTCATGTCAGTCCTGAATAGAGTTCCTAACAATAATAAGGAGAAAACCCCTTATGTGGAGTGGATTGGGAGAAAACCATCACTTTCTTATTTGCGCACTTGGGGATGTTTGGCAAAGGTCAATATTCCTATTCCTAAGAAACGCAAACTTGGACCAAAGACAGTGGATTGTGTCTTTCTAGAGTATGCTCAATGGAGCATTGCTTATAGATTTTTAGTGGTAAAATCTGAAGTACCTGATATGCATGTTGATACTATAATGGAATCTCGTGATGCAACATTTTTTGAGAACATATTTCCTATGAAAGATATGCATAGCATTGCTAGATTTTCTTCTGAGATAATTCCAGAATCTAGTACAGCTGATGAGTATTTCGAACAATCACATGAGGAAGTCCTTTAGAAGGATAACAATGAAGTTCCTATAAGGAACAAGAGACAAAGGATTGCAAAATCCTTTGGTGATGATTTCATTGTATACCTTGTCGACGACACACCCAAGTCTATTGCAAAGGCATATGCATCTCCATATGTAGATGATTGGAAAGAAGCTGTTCATAATGAGATGGACTCAATTCTTTCTAATGGAACTTGGGAACTAACTGATAGACCATATGGTTGTAAATCTGTGGGCTATAAGTGGGTGTTCAAAAAGAAGCTAAAGCCTGATGGTACTATTGATAAGTACAAGGCGCGGTTAGTGGCCAAGGGCTACACTCAGAAAGAAGGCGAAGATTACTTTGACACATATTCACCCGTTGCTAGAATGACCACCATTCGAGTGTTACTTTCCTTGGCTGCCTCTTATGGTCTTATCATTCATCAAATGGATGTAAAGACAGCTTTCCTCAATGGAGAGTTGGAAGAGGAAATCTATATGGATCAGCCTGACGGGTTTGTGGTAAAGGGTAAAGAGAGAAAGGTGTGCAAGTTGTTAAAATCTTTGTATGGCCTAAAACAGGCACCTAAGCAATGGCATGAGAAGTTTGAAAGAACTCTGACTTCTGCAGGATTTGTCATTAACGAGGCTGATAGGTGTGTTTACTATCGCCATGGTGGGGGCAATAGTGTCATATTATGTTTGTATGTGGATGACATACTGATTTTTGGTACAAACATTAATGCGATCAATGAGGTCAAGTCTTTTCTATCAAAAAGTTTTGACATGAAAGATCTGGGAGAAGCCGATGTAATTCTAAACATCAAACTTATTAAGGATGAGAGTGGGATTACTTTAACACAATCTCACTATGTTGAGAAGGTCTTGAGCCGGTTCGGCTTTATGGATAGCAAGCCTTCTCCAACACCTTATGATCCTAGTGTGACACGCAGAAAGAACAAGAAAGAAACGAGAGATCAATTAAGATACTCTCAAATTGTCGGTTCACTCATGTACTTAGCTAGCGCTACAAGACCAGATATCTCTTTTGCTGTGAGCAAACTGAGTAGGTTCATGTCCAACCCGGGTGATGATCATTGGCATGCACTAGAAAGGGTCTTGCGCTATCTGAGAGGTACTATGAGTTACGGAATTACTTATTCAGGGCATCCTACTGTGCTAGAAGGATATAGTGATTCAAATTGGATCTCAGATGTTGATGTACTCTACGCAACAAGTGGGTATGTATTTACTCATGGAGGTGGCGCAGTGTCATGGAGGTCTTGCAAGCAAACCATATTGACGAGGTCAACTATGGAAGCAGAACTAACTGCTTTGGACACAACTAGTGTTGAGGCAGAATGGCTGCGTGAGCTCTTGATGGACTTGCCTGTGGTTGAAAAACCAGTACCGGCTATTCTTATGAATTGTGACAACCAAACGGTTATCGCTAAAGTGAACAATTCTAAAGATAATGCAAAGTCATCAAGACACGTGAAGAGACGTTTGAAGTCTGTCAGGAAGTTGAGAAACTCCGGAGTAATAACTGTTACGTATATTCAAACAGACAAAAACCTGGCAGATCCCTTTACAAAGGGACTATCAGGAAATGTGATAGATATTGCATCGAGGGAGATGGGTATGAGACCCATAGATGTTACACCATAGTAGTAACCCAACCTTTGTGATCGGAGATCCCATGAATTAGGATCTGGGAAGAACAAGCTATTGGTTAACTGAGGAGAGTAATAACTAATGACCGTCTCTAAGTGAAGATGCAAAACTCTCAGAGCTGTAAGGCTCAGAGCTGTAAGGCAGGTTGGCAACATGCCTTAATGTGGTTCTATTGGCTATAATCAGCAAAGATGCTGTCCTATAGAGCAGTCTTGAAAGAACACACCTATATGAGTTTCGACTGTAAACGTCGCAGTATATGAGATTTGGGTGATCTCTAGTAAGCTCACGAAGAGACCAGGGAGTATGACGTATAAGCTCCAAACCGCGGGGTAGCCTACTGGCGGTCAGGTACTGGTTAAGACTTTGAGTGAAACCTATTCACACAAAACTAGCAATTCAAGGCATAGTCAATTGTCAAGTTGTGAATGGATGTAGCTTAAAGTTCTAGGCAGAAGTTCAACTTAACAGTCTCTGCTGAAACACTGGTATATTAAACAAGTGGTGAGAGAAGGCAAATCTCTAAATGGGTATTTGAGATCTGGTGGGGGATTGTTAGAATTAATGGGCTAGGCCCATAGCAATTTCTGAAATCTCAAATAGTGGCCCATGTGTAAAATGGCAAGTGGTGGTGCTAAAGTTTAGTCCCACCCCGGAAGGTGAAAAAGAGTTGGACCCCTTTATATAGTGGGTTCTCTCCACCACTCTAAGTGGTGTGTTGAGAAGAGAAAGGGAAGACCACACGCGCGCGCTCGCTCGCCTGGCCTGGCGTGGCGAGGCGAGGCGAGGCGGCGCGTACGTGCGACATGCGCGTGCATGGTCCGCCGAAATCCGGTCCGTCTCCTTGCAGGGGCGCAGCTTCCTTTTGCCGTTTTATTTTTATGTTTTGGCAGACAAGTTAATGATTTCTTGTCCGGTAAGTATACGAATTAGAAACCAAGTCGGTTTGGGATTGTGATCGCGACACAATACCGCCTTTGGTCCTAATATATATACAGCTACCGGCTGCGGCCAAAAACACACCCGAAAACACCTAGGGTTTTGCCTCATCTCGCAACTTGCGCCGCCGTCGTAGTCTACTCCATCCCAAACGCCGGTGTGCATCGGCGTGTGGGAGAGCAGGTCTCCGGAACAGTTCGTCCTTGCGATCCTGCACCGGGAGAGGACGAATTTGGTTTTTGGGAAGCGCTCTGCGCGACTGCTCAAATTCGTTATCACGGGTCGTCTTCCGTCCAAGTCAGGTGGTGCTACTCATCGTCGTCTTCATCGCCGTCAGCAGCAGATCGTCGCCAACATCGTCATCAACACCGTCGCACCCACAATAGCTAACGAACAGTACATCCAACATCATCTGTTCATGTCTGTCTTTACAGCTGTTGTTTCATGTGCGCTGCTGTTCTGCATGTTTTGCTGTTCTTCTAGTTTGCTAGATTGTTGCATGCTAGTACCTGTTCTAGTCATGAATTATTTACTAGAATTAATCATGAACATGCCTAATTTTCCAACAGTACCAAGTCTAAATGAAGGTTGCACTGACAACACTAGTCCTCAGCATCATCGAATCTACCACGTTCTCCTCCGCATGACTTTGCATGCACATCCCTCATCAGAGCTTCTCTCATCACAGCTGGCTTCATAGTTTCATGGTGTAGGAATAGTCGGTAGAGAGTGGTACATGGGGAGAGAAATGTTACTTTTACTCGAGGTTGAAAGTAGTTATGTTTACACCTTCGGTTTTCACTTTATGGGCACTCTGATGTTTGGCGCTTGTGGTTATGGTAGAATAGATATGCTTAAGTTGCAAAGAAAACAAATATAAAATCTCATCATTTGAACGCATTTATTTGCAGGTAATGGAAATGTCTCCACCTAATTATAAAATTATTAAGCACTCTTAGTATCCGGGAGTCCCTAGTACTGTGAAGATGATATTAAGACTAATGAATGGATATGGATTTATTCTGATTACGCAAAGATAGCTCAAACACCCACTCTGTTGTAGGGTGGAACCCTAAATGGAGATCTTTCATGAATTGGAGGGGAAATCCCCAAGAACAAGATGAACACAAGGGGGAACACAAGAGGAACACTCAAGAACAAGCCCAATTACACATCCACTAGACTCAAATCCACACAAGATCCACAAAGGTACAAGAACAACAAAGAGAAAGATACAAGATAGAGTTCATCCCACTCCTAAGGAGATGAGGTCTTGATGATCCTATGATGGGGATCATTCCCTAGATGGGGTCTTGAATCCACTAGGGATCTTCCCCAATGGAGGTCTTGATCTCCATGGGAGAGGTCTCTCTCTCAAGAGGAGGTACAAGGAGCAAAGCTCAACTAGATCATGTCATATCCTTTCCTTCCCCTAACTAATGACCTAGGCATGAGTTATATAGGTTGCTGGAGGTGAGGGACGAGTGGAGGGGCAAAACAGGCATCCCTCGGCCAACATCCTGTAGAGCCCGTGCGCACGGGGTAAGTTGGGCCCGTGTGCACGGGGTCTTTTGGGGCCCGTGCGCACGGGGTATCCAGGAACTCTCTGGTTAGGCCGTGCGCACAGGGTCCAAAAGGGGCTGTGCGCACGGGGTCTTTTGAACCGTGCTTCTTCTTCCCCTTGCTTGCCTCTTTCTTCCATGTGGCCTTCTCGTTCCTCCGCGTGTACTTGGCGAGACTCCTTGGCTCCCTTGATGTGGTCAACCTCGATGATGGTGTACATGTCCTCTTGAGCTTGGACTCCTCCTCGATGAATGTGTAGCTCCGCTTACACCTATGTATGCACACGAGAGAGGGGTCAAGTAGTATACCATCCTCTAAGGATACAAATGGACACGTTGGTAATAGAAGATGATTCACATTTATGTATGTGAAGTAGAAGTGCATGTGTCACTTGGCAACGGATTCTTGACATGGTGATGTCCGTAGGATTCTCGGCATCATCCCCCCCCCCCCCCCCCGGGAAAGATCCGACCTCAGATCGAGAACCAAATCACCATGGAAAGAGATGATGTAGCCATGTAGAAGTGGACGATCACCAAGCATTCATCATTTTGTAGCTCGAAATGGGCACTCTCCAATGTCACAACCGGTCTTGTGGTTCCTTCAAAAGGATCAAGGACAACAAACACTTGGAAAAACAAATGTGTTAGCATTAGTGCAAAACGCAGCAGTCAACGATGTGATTCACCCAACAAGTGTCATCATCAAGCATAGCATATGGTGTGACAAAGGATTGTGACATGGCATGTAAGCACATAAATTGAACAAAATCAATGTCATCATGGAAATAAGCATGCAAATGGGAGGTAGAGATGCAAAGATGTGTGACAAGAGAGCAAGCATCTACCTCAAGGGCATAGCAAAAAATGCACAAAGTGCTCAATGAATGGTCTGTGGTAGGCATAGGAACCATTCACAACACCAAATATAGCAAAATGTCTAAACACATGGGGCAAGTGCAAGACAATCCAAGCATAATGTGCATAGGGTGTAGTGAATATATCGTGGCACTCAACACAATGGAAAGAGCAATTGTTCAACATGTGTGAGACAATCAAGTCAATCATGTGACAATCAAAGGTGCGTGGCATACGTGAAGAAATGACATTGTTGCAACCAAACATATGATAGGAGCAAATAATGAGCAATTTGGATGCAACACACAAGGCATATATGTCATGAGGCATAGCAATGTGAAAATCATGAATGAAAGCACTATCTCTAACATGTGTGCAATCAAGTGGTCCAAGATGACCAATAAGTCTCATGGTGCAAGCAACACATGAAGTATGATCCACAATATGCATGCTCATGGTTTGGGTGTTCTCGAAAGAGAAGGATATCACCTCGAAAGCATGTCCTTGTGCGCCCTTCACAATACCGAAGCACAAGCAAAAGTGGTGTAGAAGCAAGTCATTGTCGAATGTATGAGGCTCGCTCTCAAGAGCTCGAATGGTCAACTCATGTGAAGTGGAAGTCGACACGAAGTCCAAGTATCCTACACATGCACAAAAGAAAGCAAACAACGTATGTGCATCATAGATAAACACATCATCCATCATGATGGTTCTCTTTTCTTGCACATAACCATTAGAAGCAAAAATGCATGAGAAATATGATGCAACAATGGCAATTTTCATGGCACTAGGCATATGGTGTATAGAAGTAAGACAAGCATGCTTCACAAGAATTATGTCAAAATCTCCAAGTATATGCGAGAATGCTATCACTAGTAGAAAACAGGGCTTTGGTCCAGGCCAGCCCAGCCCATTAGTCCCGGTTCAGTCAGGAACCGGGACACATGGGGGCATACGTCCCGGTTCGTGCGCCCAGGGGGCCGGCCGGGGCTCGTGGGGCATTGGTCCCGGTTCGTCTGGACCCTTTGGTCCCGGTTCCAGACACGAACCGGGACCAATGGGCCTCGCTCCTGGCCCACATCCATTGGTTCCGGTTCGTGGCTGGAACCGGGACCAAAGGGTGGCCTTTAGTCCCGGTTCCAACCACGAACCGGGACCAATGTTGTGCCTATATATACCCCTCGCCCGCGAGCAGAGCACTCCACTACTCTATTTTTTCTGGCCGGCGAGGGAGGTGTTTGTGGTGCTCTAGCTCACCTCCTATGCACATGAGGTGTTCGATGAAATGCCCGAGCAACACTACTTAAGCTTTCTCCTCTCCAAACTCGACCTTCAAGCTCCATTTTCCTCAAGATTTGTCTAGGTTTCGCGGTCCGTCACGTCCCGTCCCCGTCTTCACCGCCGTCGATCGCCCGCGCCGATCTCGTCGCCGGCATAACCGTGGTGAGCCTCTTGTTCTTATCTTCTTTCTAAAAGAAAAAAATTCTTACTTGTATGATTTACATAGATACTTGTATAATTTTCTTACTTTTATTATTGTTTGTTATTATATAGTGCGATGGTTTTGGTATCCGCCCCCGTCGGCCCTCGTCCTGTCTATGATTCGGATGTGGTATATATTATATTTTATAACTATTTGGTTCATTTGTTGTTTATGACAATTATGCCGACCAACGTGACATAGATTTTTTTATCTAGGAGGTATGTGAACCGGAAATTCCAACCGACCCTATTGTTGAGAGGTTAAATTTAGTTGAAGAAGAAAACAATTACTTGAAGGAAAAATTGAAAAAAATTGAGGAGGAGAAGATGATATTGGAGTTGCATGTTGCGGATGTCGTCGATGATCACAAGATCAAGATGGATGTAATGCGCTTCAAGATTAGAAAGTATAGAAAATATGCCATTCATACTGAGGCTTGGTATCATTATGCCGTTGGATCAATTGTTACCTTGGTTGCGATTATGATCGCATTTGTTGTTGCATTGAAATGTTTTACATAGTTTCAATAATGTATGGTTTAATTAGATGCTCTGAAGAGCTATATGTTGTTCAATGAGAACTATGTATGTACTTTGGTTTTAATGTGATGATGAACTTCTATTAATTTGGTCACTTATCTGTTCATGATGTTTTGTAATGGTTTTTGACACACTTAATTATATATAATGCACGCAGATGAACCGGCAATGGATGTACGGTGACAGACGCACCTCCGAGTATATTAAGGGCGTGCATAATTTTCTCGAAGTGGCTGAGGCAAACAAGCAGAATGGTTTTATGTGTTGTCCATGCCCTATATGTGGGAATACGAAGTCTTACTCTGATCGGAAAATCCTTCACACCCACCTGCTTTATAAGGGTTTCATGCCACACTATAATGTTTGGACCAGACACGGAGAAATAGGGGTTATGATGGAAGACAGCGAAGAAGAAGAGGACGATGACAACTATGTGTCCCCTGAATACGATGATGCTGCAACGGGGGAAGCTGAAGATCAAGAGGAACCAGACGATGTGCCCGATGATGATCTCCACCGGGTCATTGTTGATGCAAGGAGACAGTGCGAAAGTGAAAAGGAGAAGCTGAAATTCGATCGCATGTTAGAGGATCACCAAAAAGGGTTATACCCCAATTGCGAAGATGGCAACACAATGCTCGGTACCGTAATGGAATTGCTGCAGTGGAAGGCAGAGAATGCTGTGCCTGACAAAGGATTTGAGAAGCTACTGAAAATATTGAAGAAGAAGCTTCCAAAGGATAACGAATTGCCCGACAGTACGTACGCAACAAAGAAGGTCGTATGCCCTCTAGGATTGGAGGTGCAGAAGATACATGCATGCCCTAATGACTGCATCCTGTACCGCGGTGCGTACGAGGATTTGAACGCATGCCCGGTATGCGGTGCATTGCGGTATAAGATCAGACGAGATGACCCTGGTGATGTTGACGGCGAGCCCCCCAGGAAGAGGGTTCCTGCCAAGGTGATGTGGTATGCTCCTATAAAACCACGGTTGAAACGTCTGTTCAGAAACAAAGAGCATGCCAAGTTGATGCGATGGCACAGAGAGGACCGTAAGAAAGACGGGAAGTTGAGAGCACCCGCTGACGGGTCGCAGTGGAGAAAAATCGAGAGAAAGTACCGGACTGAGTTTGCAGGTGACCCAAGGAACGTATGGTTTGGTTTAAGCGCGGATGGCATTAATCCTTTCGGGGAGCAGCAATCATAGCACCTGGCCCGTGACTCTATGTATCTATAACCTTCCTCCTTGGCTGTGCATGAAGCGGAAGTTCTTATATGCCAGTACTCATCCAAGGCCCTAAGCAACCCGGCAACGACATTGATGTGTACCTAAGGCCATTAGTTGAAGAACTTTTACAGCTGTGGAATGGAAACGGTGTACGTGTGTGGGATGAGCACAACGGAATTTGACCTGCATGCGTTGCTGTTTGTAACCATCAATGATTGGCCTGCTCTCAGTAACCTTTCAGGACAGACAAACAAGGGATACCACGCATGCACGCATTGTTTAGCTGACACCGAAAGTATATACCTGGACAAATGCAGGAAGAATGTGTACCTGGGGCATCGTCGATTTCTTCCGACCAACCATCAATGTCGAAAGAAAGGCAAGCATTTCAAAGGCGAGGCAGATCACCGGAAGAAGCCCGCCATGCGTACCGGTGATCACGTACTTGCTATGGTCAATGATTTACACGTAATCTTTGGAAAGGGTCCCGGCGGACTATCTGTTCCGAATGACGCTGAGGGACGTGCTCCCATGTGGAAGAAGAAATCTATATTTTGGGACCTACCCTACTGGAAAGACCTAGAGGTCCGCTCTTCAATCGACGTGATGCACGTGACAAAGAACCTTTGCGTGAACCTGCTAGGCTTCTTGGGCGTGTATGGAAAGAAAAAAGATACACCGGAAGCACGGGAGGACCTGCAACGTTGGCACGAAAAAGATGGCATGCCTCCAAAGCAGTATGAAGGTCTTGCCAGCTACACTCTTACCAAAGAAGAGAAGGAAATCTTCTTTGAATGCCTGCTCAGTATGAAGGTCCCGTCTGGCTTCTCGTCGAATATAAAGGGAATAATAAATATGGCAGAGAAAAAGTTTCAGAACCTAAAGTCTCATGACTGCCACGTGATTATGACGCAACTGCTTCCGGTTGCATTGAGGGGGCTTCTACCGGAAAACGTTCGATTAGCCATTGTGAAGCTATGTGCATTCCTCAACGCAATCTCTCAGAAGGTGATCGATCCAGAAATCATACCAAGGCTAAGGAGTGATGTGGCGCAATGTCTTGTCAGTTTCGAGCTAGTGTTCCCACCATCCTTCTTCAATATCATGACGCACGTCCTAGTTCATCTAGTCGACGAGATTGTCGTTCTAGGCCCCGTATTTCTACACAATATGTTCCCCTTTGAGAGGTTCATGGGATTCCTAAAGAAATATGTCCATAACCGCGCTAGGCCAGAAGGAAGCATCTCCATGGGCCATCAAACAGAGGATGTCATTGGGTTTTGTGTTGACTTCATTCCTGACCTTAAGAAGATTGGTCTCCCTCAATCGCGGTATGAGGGGAGATGACTGGAAAAGGCACGCTAGGAGGGGACTCAATAATATGCAGGGACGGGCATTCTTGGTCTCAAGCACACTACACAGTTCTACAGAACTCTACCTTGGTGACCCCGTATGTCGATGAACACAAGAACATTCTGCGCTCCAAACACCCAGAGCAGTGTGACGACTGGATTACATGTGAACACATCAGGACTTTCGGCAGTTGGTTGGAAACACATCTCAGAGGTGACAACACTGTTTCTGATGAGCTGTACTCGTTGTCCAGGGGACCATCTTCGACTGTATTGACTTACAAAGGATACGAGATAAATGGGAATACATTTTACACGATCGCCCAAGATCAAAAGAGCACTAACCAAAACAGTGGTGTCCTCTTTGATGCAGCAACCAAGAGGGGAAAGGACACATATTATGGTTACATAGTTGACATATGGGAACTTGACTATGGACATGATTTTAAGGTCCCTTTGTTTAAGTGCAAATGGGTCAATCTGTCAGGAGGCGGGGTACAGGTAGAGCCACAATACGGAATGACAACAGTGGATCTGAACAATCTTGGGTACACAGACGAACCATTTGTCCTAGCCAATGATGTGGCACAGGTTTTCTATGTGAAGGACATGTCTACCAAACCGAGAAAAAGAAAAGATAAGGAAGCGAATACATCATACGATGAGCCAAAGCGCCACATAGTTCTTTAAGGGAAAAGAGACATCGTGGGAGTGGAGGGTAAGACAGACATGTCTGAAGATTATGAAAAGTTTCATGAAATTCCTCCCTTCAAAGTCAAGGCTGACCCAAGCACCCTGTTAAGCAATGAAGAATATCCATGGTTATGGCGCAATAAGCAAAGGACACAAGCGAAGAAAAAGTGAAGACAGATGAAGTCAGAAAGGGTTGAAAATTTATGATGTGGCTTTGAATGGTTCATTTTGAGCACACAAAAAGTCTGGAATTCAAATTAGGTCAAAAAAATGAAATCCCTTTGTAACAGGTGAGTTTTTGTCCGAAACCCTGATACTTCGAAAGAGATTGTCTATTTTGTACATGAAGTGCATCCAGTTTTTGCCGTAACCCTCTCAAATTTTTAGCACATGCTATGTGGGTGAAATGATGATATCATGCCAATTTTCAACCTCTTCAGAGTTCATTTGAAGTGCTTTTCAATTTCAGGGTCATTTAGCTAAAAAAAAATCAGTAAATGCATGAAAAATAACAGATGAACTCAGAAAGGGTTGAAAATTGATGATGTTGCTTTAAATGGTTCATTTTGAGGCACAAAAAGTGTGGAGTTCAAATAAGTTCAAAAATGAAATCCCTTGAACAGATGAGTTTTCTGTCCGAAACCTGATACTTCGAAAGAGATGTCCATTTTGTACACGAAGTGCATCCAGTTTTTGCCGTAACCTCTCAACTTTTTAGCACATGCTAGTGGGGTGAAATGATGATATCATGTCATTTTCAACCTCTTCAGAGTTCATTTGAAGTGCTTTTCAATTTCAGGGTCATTTAGCTCAAAAAATCAGTAAATGCATGAAAAATAACAGTGAAGTCAGAAAGGGTGTGAAAATTGATGATGTTGCTTTGAATGGTTCATTTTGAGCACACAAAAATCTGGAGTTCAAATAAGTTCAAAAAAATAAAATCCCTTTGTAACAGATGAGTTTTCGTCCGAAACCCTGATACTTCGAAAGAGATTGTCCATTTTGTACACGAAGTGCATCCAGTTTTTGCCGTAACCCTCTCAACTTTTATGAAACTCTAATAGCAAAAATAATAAAACTAAAAGAATGAAATTAGAAACTTTGATGAAAATCTAATAGAAAAAATGAATGAACTAGAAAACTTTAATGAAACTTTAATAGGGAAGGAATCAACTAAAAAACTTTTTAAACCTCTTGTATTATTGAAACAAAATTATATAAAATTTATGCAACTAAAATTATCAAGTATTCTCTCTTCAAAACATTAAAAGAAAAAGAATTTTCATAAAATAAATAAAAAAACAAAAAACAAATAAAATAAATAAGTAGAAACAAATAAAATAAATAAGTAGAAACAAAATAAACTTTAATAAATAAGTAGAAACAAAATAAATAAAATAAAATTTAATAAAATAAATAAAAATAGCAACAGTAAGTTTTTGTTGTAAGTAGAAACAAAATAAAATAATAAAGCAACAAAGAAAACAAAATAAAAATAAAAAAGTGCCGCCTACTGGGCCACCACGGCGTGAATACGACTAGAAACCCAACCATGGGCCAGGATTCAGGCCCGCAGCAGGCCCAGTAGGCCCACAGCACATAGTGCGAGTTTAGGCCCGAAAGCTGACAGTTGAGAGGAGCTCGAGAGAGTGGGCGCAGCAGCGCTTATAAACCACTCTCGAGCTCTCTCAACTAGCGAGGTGGGACTAAACTTTTGGCCGCGACGCGGGCAGCACAAGGCTTTTTGTCCCGGTTGGTGGCACCAACCGGGACTAAAGGGATGCATTGGTACCGGTTCGTGGCACCAACCGGGACCAATGCACGCCCTTTAGTCCCGGTTGGTTCCACCAACCGGGACCAAAGGTCCCTGCTTCCCGCCCTTTGGGCTGCTGAAAAAAGACCTTTGGTCCCGGTTGGTGGCACCAACCGGGACTAAAGGGGGGCATTGGTCCTGGTTGGTGCCACGAACCGGGACCAAAGCCTTTGCTATATAAGCCAGCACTTAGGAAATTTTCAGATTTCCATCGCCAGTTCGTGCCCGACGCCCTAGCGCTGCTCCTCGTCGCCGTCGCCGTCGTCGCCCTGCCTCCGACGTCGTCGCCGCGCCGCCCCTGCCCCGAGCCCTCGACGCCGTCGCCGCCCGCTCCCCGCACCTCGTCGTCGTCGCCCAGCGGCCCTGCCCCCGACCACGCCGTCGCCGCGCCGGCCCCTGCCCCGCGCCCAAGCCCCTGCCCCGGCCCGCCCCCGCCATCGCCGTCGTCGTCGTCGCCGTCGCCATCGCCGTCGCCAGCCGCCCCCGCTGTGAGCCGCCGCGCCGCCCCGTCTCTGTTTTTTTTTCATTTTTTATTAGATTAATTTTTTGTTCATATATATATATTTATGTATGTGCCTATATGTATGTAGATGTTCATAATGTATTAATTTTTTTGTTCAGAGCATGTTTTTGTTCATGATGAGGGGGGTGGGGGTCGATGTACATATGTATATATATGATGTAATTTTTTTGTTCATATATATATATATAATGTAATTTTTTTCAATGTATATATGTATGTGGTAGCTATATATGCATGATGAGGGGGGTGGGGGTCGATATACCCCCTCCCCGATAACTTTGACATGAGGGGGAGGGGTCGATATACCCCCTCCCCGATAACTTCGACATGAGGGGGGGGGTCGATATACCCCCTCCCCGATAACTTCGACATGAGGGGGGGGGTCGATATACCCCCTCCCCGATAACTTCGACATGAGGGGGGGGTCGATATACCCCCTCCCCGATAACTTCGACATGAGTGGGGGGGTCGATATACCCCCTCCCCGATAACTTCGCCGCGTGCTCCCCCGAGCTCGGCCTTGCTCTGCCACTGCTCAAAAGTTTCAAATGACCAAAGTGGGTTTTTGCATAAAAATGATCTATAGGCATCAGAGGACTTCTCAAAAAATTTGTGGCATTTGAAAAGAATTATTTGAAATAGTTCTAGTGCAACAGGGTCATTCTAGAGTTTGAAAATACTAATAAAAGAATTTTTTGAGGCCAAATCATTATAAAAATAATTACTACTGATGTGTTTGTTCATAGCATTTTTTTCAATGTATGTATGTATGGATGGATGGATATAGAAAATGTTCATATATGATGTTTTTTTTGTTCATAGCAATTTTTTTCCATGTATGTATGTATTTTTTTAGATGTGCTATGTTTTTTCAGATGAGATGAAATGAGATGAGTTGTCCATTTGTTGTATAAACATAACCCCGATAACTTCAATTCCCCTCGGGAGTACATGTAAAAAAATTCAGAGTTGTTCATTCACTTCGACATGAGGGGGGACGTCGATCAACCCCCTCTCGCCCGAACAAGTCTATGTATTATTTTATATCGCGGTGGACATATATCAAAGTTTGATCATATGTCAAAGTTTGAATTTTGACATATGCAACATTTGATCATATGTCAAAGTTTGATCATATGTCAAAGTTTGAATTTTGACATATGCAACATTTGATCATATGTCAAAGTTTGATCATATGTCAAAGTTTGATCATATGTCAAAGTTTGAATTTTGAAATATATAGATTTATCAAGAATGCCCCCATTATGGATGTGCACAAGTTGATCCAATTTTTTTTCTGATCTCATATATATATATATTCTTCTATATGTCACGTTGTCTGTCAAAGTATTGAAGAAATCCATGGCTTCATCATTAGTCGGAAGTAACAGGCGTATGATGCTACGAAGCTCTTCAAAGTTGTTTTGGAACGGAGTTCCTGATAGAATAATTCTCCTTTTGATACGAATTTCAGCAAAGGCCTTCCAAATAGCGATATTCGGAAGGCTCTTGCTGAACTTTGTACCAAAAAGCGAATTATTCTATCGGGAACTCCGTTCCAAAACAACTTTGAAGAGCTTCGTACCATTATACGCTTGTCATTTCCGGCTAATGATGAAGTCATGGTTTTCTTGAATTCTTTGACACTAGACAACGTGACATATAGAAGGGTAGATGAGATCAGGAAAAATATGGACCATTTTCTGCACATCCAGAATGGTGTCATTTTGTTAAATCCCTTGTTGGTCCGGACGTCGGACATTCATGAGAGAGGCGGTTCATAGAAGAGTTGTCGAGGCCACCCCAAACCGTAGAAGCGTCGAGCTAGCTAGGTCTACGTTTGCACTAATATATCCATCTGTCATGTTTGTATATTAATTGCCCTGTTGTAATATTTGCAGAAACTATGGAGCACCGAGACATCGAAGCAGAACAGTTGTTGGGGGACATAATCCTCGGCGGAGGTGATATCTTGTCGTATCTCAACGACACCGATGGCCTGGAAGGAGAGGGTGAAGCAGGCTCCGGTGATCGAACAATGGAGGTGGAAGGACATGATTATGATGGCTCCGATGAGCAAACGGAGGAAGGAGCTGTTGCAAAGTCTGGCGAGGTATATATATTAATTAAGCCTGTGCTGACTAGCTAATTGATGCATTAATTGTTTTGGTATGTACACATATTAACTCTCTTCTTTCTTCTTTTCTAGCCCTCCGGATCGAGCCAAACTTCGGTAACGAGACGAGGCCCGAAGAAAAGGTTGCGCCAGGATGAAAGGTTCACGATCACAGCAATCAAGTGCGATGGCCAACCGATTGAACCCAGCCGGACCAAGGAAGCATTTTCTACTCAGTGCGGGGTTCTTGTTAGGGACATGATCCCGATCAGCATCCACCAATGGAATAAGCCTAAGAGCGAAGACCCTCAAGTGTCTTTTGTCAATGATAGACAGAAAGATGATCTTTGGACCGCGCTGAAGGCAAATTTCACCCTACCGCCAGAGGACGATCCGGATAAGCCAGTTATAGAGCCATTGGTCAAGGCTCATGCTCTTAAGAAGATGGCAGATCTATTCAGGAGGTGGAAGAATGAGTTGAAATCAATGTTTGTCGACAAAGGGAAGACTCCAGAATTCACCGGCCGATTTGAGAAGATAAGAGATCACTGGCCCGCATTTGTGGCCCACAAGACATCGGAGAAGAGTAAGAAGATGTCAGCGACAAACAAGAAAAATGCTGCAAAGAAGGAGTATCACCATCGCACGGGGTCAGGTGGCTACCTCAAAGCCCGGCCGTTGTGGGACAAGGCTGAGAAGGACCTGCTTGATTAAGGGGTCGAACCAGAGACATTGAACTGGCCAGACCGTTCAAGGACTTGGTTCTTCGGGGTTGGGGGAACCTTGGACCCTGAAACAGGGAAGTGCCGTTGGACGAAGGAGCAACTTGAAATACCCGTCAAGAAGCTTCAGAAGTATATCGCCGCAGCGCAGGAAGGGACGTTCGTTCCCCACAGAGAGAACGACGAGCTCACACAGGCCCTCGGGAATCCTGAGCACCCAGGACGAACACGAGGCATGGCAGGCTCCGTTGCGTGGAGGGTTGGGTTTCCCAGCGCAGGCGGTTACAAAACCCGGGAGAGGAGGAGGAAAGTGGAGCAGACGGAACTGCAGTCGCTGAATGCAAGGGTACGAGCGCTAGAGGAACAAGCACTACTAGTTCAGAGCCAGCGACCTGCCGGAGCTACCCCAGAAGCTACCCCTCCATCTCTGCGGAGAAGCAGCGTGGCTTCCACCGAGGTCCTTCAGCAGCCTGACTTCACGGCTCCCAGCTACCCCGTGGATGCTATCACGGAGGCTCAAGATTGCCACCTTATGGCGCAATGGCAGCACCTCAAAGTCAAGGCGGCTGTCGGCTCTGTTGCACCTTCTGGACCCGGCGCAACTTTTCACTGCCTTCCGATTCCACAAGGCTATGCTGTTGTGATGATCGATGAAATAACGGAGGGATTTGAGGAGCTCCAGCTTGACCACCCTACCGGTGAAGGGGAGACTCAGCTGGGTCTTGCTCTGAAGACTCCATGTCTATGGCGGAAGGAGCTCATCAACCTTCCGAACTGGACGCCTCCGCCTCCTCCTCCGGCGAGTCAGGGCACTCCTCCTCCTCCTCCGCCTCCTCCTCCGGCGAGTCAGGGCACTCCGCCTCCTCCTCCGCCTCCTCCTCTGGCGAGTGATCAGGGCACTCCGCCTCCTTCTCCGCCTACGCCGGCGCGTCCGAGCAGCCCGCCTCCTTCTCCGCCTCGTCAGCAACAGCGGAAGACAGCCGCCGCCGCTCCGGCTGCTCCGGCGCGTCGTAGCACTCCGCCTCCTTCTCCGCCTCGTAAGCAACGAAGGAAGACAGCCGCAGCCACTCCGACTGCTCCGGCGTCTAGCAGTACAGCCAGAGGCGGGAGGCAATACAGATTTGGTCCGACTCTCACGCCTCTAGAGAAGTTACCATACGAGATGACCGACGAGGAAAACACGGAGATCTGTAAAGCCCAAGTGAGGGACTTTTTTGCAAAGAAAAATCCACCTCCGGAGGAGAAGATGGATCCGGTGAAATTGAAGCGCACTGTGAAGGACCTGAAGCGACCACCACCGCCTCCGCCGGATGACAACCATGTCCGCGCTCTTAAAAAGGTAGTGGAAGGAGCACGCCGGTCGGGAACTACTTCAACTGACAAAAGGTTAGAAGAACGAAGAAGTGGGAAGAAAATTCCCCAGCTCAGCGAACAGGCAAACCAATCATGCCCCCCGCTCAAGGTGTCTAGCGATATCGTTGCAAATCTGCCGGGGATGCTGCCCGGTACCAATCCTGGTGATTACATGCCGGACGATGCACATTTTGATACAATGGAGGTGGACGAACACAAATACCAGTACGGGAAGCCTCTCGTCAGACCTGGTGATCCTCCTCTAACAACGATGATGCGAAGATTCCATAAGTGGTACATGGTCACCTGCAAGTCTGGGAAGGATATTTTGACGCTGAGAGTTAAAGAGGAGCACGACCTCGTTGGAATTGATCTGTTGTCTGTTCCATTTGAGGAGTTCTTCCAATTTTTCAATCAAAAGGACCTCGATAAAATAATCATCACTTGCTACTGTCTGTAAGTACTATACTTCTGTAATTAAGTCTCTATATATAGCTCAGCTCTTTCATTGCATGTATATATAATTATCCTCACTATATTATGCAGATTGAAGATCGTCGAATGCAGAAATGCACAAATCTATGATATTGGGTTCATTAACACAAATCTCATAGATGAATGGACGGTTACATATAATCCAAAAGAAACCGAGGCCAACTTGCTACAATCGTTGCTTAAAAATCAAAACCAAGATAAAATACTCTTTCCTTACAACTTCAAGTGAGTGTTACTGTCTTCTGCATATTCGGTTTCCATTATTACTCGAGGTTATAGTAATGTAATTGATGAGTTATGCATGCGTGCGCAGCTTCCACTTTATTCTCCTAGAGATTAAGCTTGAGCAGGGACTAGTAACCGTCTTAGACTCAAGACGAAAAGATCCCAAGGAGTATGCGGCCATGACTGAAATGCTCCAGAAGTAAGTTCAATCGATCATTATCGCACCATATTGGCAACTTTGTTCATTTCCTGATATCAAGTAATTATTTTTGTTGTCTCGTAGGGTTTGGAAAGTGTTCACCGCAGAAGTTCCGGGACTGCCGGGGGATCTGTGATTTACACACCCGAAAGTAAGTACTACTAGCTAGTTCTACGCATCTCCCATTGATTCTAGCTAGTTTCATCAATACCATTTATAATGCTTGATTATCAGTTTGATTGACCTCTATTTCTCGTAAAGTGGTTGTGGCAGGAAGGCGGGAATAATTTTTGTGGATACTACGTTTGCGAGTACATCTACAACGCAACGACCTCTAAGCGGGGCTACTCTGAAAAACAATATGAAGTTCGTAAGCAATAATATTCACAATTTTATTTTATTACCATCATTTGTGTTGAGTTTCATTCATATATATGTATTGACCCCCTTCTTCAAATTAGATTTGGCAGATGCGGGATGAACTCCTACCACAAGATCGCTTGAAGGCAATTCAAGAGGAATTGGCTGGATTCTTTCTTGACCACGTCATCAATCCAGCCGGAGAATACCATGTGGAACTTGACATCAGATGTTAGGGATCTTATATTGTATATATGTAGCTAGTAGCGTCAGATAGATATACGAAAACTTGTTGTTCGACCAATCTCTCGGAGAAGGAGGAGGTCGATCACTTCTCTCTGTATATGTTCATGACGATCTTGTGTACTTAATGGTTTCCTTCTTTTGCTTACTAGCTAGCGTGTCGAGTCCTCTCTATACGTATAGTACGTAGCGTCGACCAAGCACAGAGATAAGAGAGGACACTTATCTCTATTAGCTAGCTAACACAATATATGAAACCCCTAAATTAACCCACAAAAACCCCAACACCCCCCCCCCTTTCAAAAAAAAAAACAAAAACCCCAGCTCCTGAGCTGCTGACACGTGGATGATCTTTGGTCCCGGTTGGTGTTACCAACTGGGACTAAAGGCCCTCCTCTCTGGGCTCGCCGCAGCAGCCACATGGAGCCCCATCTGTCCCGGTTCGTATAAGAATCGGGACTAAAGGTGTTGGGCTTTACTCCCGACCCTTTAGTCCCGGTTCCCGAACCGGGTCAAATGGGCCTTATGAACCGGGACAAATGGGCCTTTTTCTACTAGTGTATGGGGGCAATCTCATGAGCAAGATTAAGAGTATTGTTGCACTCAATACAAGGCAAGTCATCTAGCATGAGAGAGGCAACATATGAAGACATATGACAACATGTAATAGCAAACACGTGCAAAGCATGTCAATAGTGGCTATCAACCACATGAAATGAGGAAGTATGAATCATGGGTGATGCAACAAAGCAAGTAATCATGTGAATCAAGTCATGCAAGCTAGTAGTGCGAAGATGCAACATACTAGAGGTAATCATGGCAATCATGTCATGGGTGCAAATAGTGGGCATATATAATTGTTGGGAAATGTTGCATGGAAAACAAAAAATTTTGTACGCACACGCAAGATCTATCCATGGAGATGCATAGCAATGAGGGGGAGAGTGTGCCTACGTACCCTTGTAGACCATAAGCGGAAGTGTTTAACAACGCGTTTGATGTAGTCGAACTTCTTCGCGATCCAACCGATCGAGTACCGAACGTACGACACCTCCGCGTTCAGCACACTTTCAACTCGGTGACGTCCTCACCTTCTTGATCCAGCAAGACGGTGAAGTAGTGGATGAGTTCTGGCAGCATGACGGCGTGGTGACGGTGATGGTGATGCTATCTCCGCAGGGCTTTGCCTGAGCACTACGAAAATATGACCGAGGGACAAAACTATGGAGGGGGGCGCCCCACACGGCTAAGAGATTGTCGTGGTTCTGTGTGGCGCCCCCTCCCACATGTATATAGGTGGGGGAGGGGGGAGTGAGGAGCAGCCAAGGAGGCACCCCAAGTAGGCCGAATCCTACTTGGGGTTTTCCCCAAGCCGTGCCCCCCTTTCCTTTCTAGGCGAGCGGGGAAAGGCAGGGGAGGGTGGCGCCCCCCCCTTTCCTTTCTCCCATGTGGAGGGGAAGGCAGGAGGGGCTAGCCCTCCCCCTTTCCTTTCCTAAGGCCAGCGGCCAGGGAGAGGGGTGCGCCAGCCCCTTTAAGGGATGGTTTGTCCCGCCCTTGGCCCATTAGGCCCATACACCTACCAGGGGTGTCCGGAACCCCTTCCGGCGACCCGATGACTACCCGGTGCACTCCGAAACTCTTCCAGTGTCCGAATATCATTGTCCTATATATCAATCTTTACCTATGGACCATTCCGGAGCTCCTCGTCATGTTTGTGATCTTATCTGGGACTCCAAACAACATTCGGTCACCAAATCATATAACTCATATAACACTATATCGTCAACGAACATTAAGCGTGTGGACCCTACGGGTTCGAGAACTATCTAGACATGACCGAGACACCTCTCCGGTCAATAACCAATAGTGGAACCTGGATGCCCATATTGGTTCCTAGATATTCTACGAAGATCTTTATCAGTCGAACCTTATGACAACATACGTAATTCCCTTTGTCCATCGGTATGTTACTTGCCTGAGATTCGATCGTCGGTATCTTCATACCTAGTTCAATGTCGTTACCGGCAAGTCTCTTTACTCGATCCGTAATACATCATCTTGCAACTAACTACCTAGTTACTTTGCTTGCAAGGCTATTTATGATGTGTATTACCGAGAGGGCCTAGAGATACCTCTCCGATACTCAGAGTGACAAATACTAATCTTGATCTATGCCAACTCAACAAACACCTTCGTAGATTCCTGTAGAGCATCTTTATGATCACCCAGTTACGTTGAGGGAGGTATTGAGTTCGAAATCCACGGACAAATTCTTCAAATTTGGAAGATTTGGAGATGGATTTGAGAGGGGGAGAGGGGGCAAATCTCGGGTGGGGATGCTTTGGGGGTTGGGGTGTGTGTGGGGGGAGTGGGGGAGGGGGGCCAGCCAGCCAACTAGTAACAGACAGTGCAGCGCCTACGGGCTAGGCGCTGCACTGCTGGGTGCGGGCCCCGGGGCTGCCACGCTGGACAGATGTGCAACGCCCCAGAGGTAGGCGCTGCACCGTAGGGTGTGGCGCCTCCGTGTCAGGCGCCACTCAAAAAGGTCAGCTGAGTGAAATTTTTTTAGGGACAGTTCATTTTGTGAAATGATTTCGTCCACAGGTCAAAATCGCCCCTCCCCGCCACCATCTCTCAGGTGCCGCCTCCCCCTCCCCCTCTCGCTCCTTGCTCAAATCCAAATCTTTCTTACCGCCGGTTGATCTGATTCGTTCCTTCTTTCTACCGCGCGATCTGGTCTGGTCCAGCACGCTGCGTCTCCGCTGCTCCCGGGCTTCGGACCAGCCACTCGTGCTTTCAGGTAACCACCATTACAAGCTCATTATGTATGTGCGCATTGCTTGCTGGACATTGAACCTAATGTACGCCCTGCTGTGTGCGTGCAGCTCAAGGGCTCTGTGGAAGGGGGCGTTCGTCGATGCGTTCCTGCAAAGAACAAAGAAGAACAAGGAGAACCTGAACGGCTGGAAGATCTGGTCCCGCAGGTCTTCGATCCTGCCGGAGTTCGTCGGCTCCTCCGTGCTCATTTACAACGGCAAGACTCACGTCCGTTGCAAGATCACCGAAAGGAAGGTTGGCCATAAGCTTGGGGAATTTGCTTTCACGCGCAGACGGAGGCCCCATCGGGCCATCACTACGGGGAAGAAGGCCGGTGGTCAAGGAGGAAAGGGGAAGAAGAAGTAAGAAAAAGGGGATGCGCTGCGTCAAAGGTGAGGTTGCGACGATATTGTTGTCCGAAATGAATTTGGGTATCAGCTTATATATACTGCACAAAGTTTACCTGCATTATAATATAAGTGTACCTGCACTGGTACAGAGGTAGTACATTTTGAAAATGGATGTCTTGGTAGATTGTAGACTCCAAACTGTATTCTTATTAGATTGTGTATAATTTCATTATACCATACCAAAAAGATGAAGTATGCGAAGATTGGTTGGGTACATCACAAGTTATGGCAATCTGAATTCAACCTCTTCTCCTGTGCATTACTCTGTTTTTCTTTGCTGTGGCCCATTTATCTTGTAGCACAATTTCAACCTGTGAATTCTCCATGCTGTGCAATTGAGTTGTGAATAGTGAGCTACATCTCTTTGTAAACTGTGTGTGATATGTCAGACTGTACACAAAGGCTGAGCCACAATCTGAGCCAAGCCTGTTAAGCATCCGTGCTATGACATCTTATCTTGGTTACAATTAGAATGCAATTGAGATGTATGGCCATAAATGAGTGAGATTGTTGTCGATGCTTATGAAATAAATACAGAAGGTTGGCTTGTTAAATGTGTTTTCACTATGGTTGCAAAGATCATGGGGTTTGCTGGGCGACACTTACTTTTTGTCACTTGCCCAGCTGTTTATCTCACTCTGTTCATAACCTTTTATGTGGGTTTAAGGATGGTGGGATGAGGGCGTAGTTGAAGATCAAGCACTTGAATCACCTTAATTTTTTGGACTCTGTTTTCTTAGAAAGAATAATTGTAGCAGAATGGTTAGCTCATCTTACTTGAAGATTTGCCATGGACTCTGCTTACTCTGCTAGTGGTTCCAGCATAACTCTAGAGTACATCTATTCACTGAAGGCATTGCTTTTATATATTTTTTGGCCTTACTGAGTGAGGTCTGATGCCACAACTTGCCAAGTGTCTTCACACCTGGTTCTATGAGTGATTGTAAGTTTTGCTTCAAAGGTTGTTTTCAGCCAAATAGTGATGTGTAACTTGCTACGGTCCCCATGCAATAGGAGTATCTTGCTGATTGCTGCTTTGCATCGGCTAGGATGGTTGCTTTGAAATTTTTGTTGTTGCATAATTAGCCCCTTTCCAGTAAGTGTTAACAGAGTTAGCCCCCTTAAGAATGTATCACAAAATTTAGCCGCTTGCGCCGCCGGCGACAAGTGTCCTTTGTGGGCACCTGACAGATTTAGCCCCTTAAGAACACATCATAAAATTGCGGATTGCTGCTTTGCATCGGGTAGGATGGTTTGCCTTGTCCATCTGTAAATATGTATATATCAATATATGTTAGTGGAGGTGTGGAGAGGCTACCCATGTCGAAGGCTACTGCACCAGTAAGAGCGCACATTGACGTGATACAGACTAGGGGGGCTGGACTGCAAGTTTGATATACCAAAATCTTGAAAAAAACTCAAAATTGAATTGAATAGTAGATCACAATTTTGCTGGCCTACACGGTCTACAAAATTTACGCATGGATGAGATGAAATGAAGTGTTTGTACATGCAAAATCTATGCTGAGTTGCTCTAATATAAAGACGATTCAAAAACCCACTGGCTTACTTGCTCGCATATCAACAGATTGATATAACACCTTTGGATTTTATTTTTTACTTATCTAGCTTGCTGGTAATATCTAGCTTCTGATTATGTCTTGCATTCTAGCAGTTTCAGATTCTTTATGGAAATAACACTAGTTTTCCTGCTCACGCAGCAAAAGTACTTGTAGGTCGTAGCTATGTATTATTACTTCATGCATTCTTTAAGGTCAGCCAGCAGGGTGTATTTCTGCTTTTCTCTCTCTTGGGATTCTGGTTTTTCATCTGATTAATATTTTGTATAGAAATGGCGATGAACCACCCGGAGATTTTCTATTACCAAATGGATTGTTTCCTGTGAACATAGTGTAAGCTGTAACTTTTCTTGCAGCAGATAAACTTACTGGTAGCACTTGCCGTTATGGCTGTTGGGCTTTCTCGTTGGCGCTTCATGGCCGTTGGATCTGCTAGTGGTTGATCTAGTGGTGCTTTACATTTACCTTGTCACCTATCTTTTGAATTGCCCCTTTGTGCAGTTGAATCAAGCCGATGTCAAGCCGATCTGGGTTATGTTTTGGATTCTTGGAAAGTTTTGTTACACCATTCCTTGAAGGTTGGTTACTTGGATCATTCAGGCTTAGCCTGTTTGGAAATGCATTTGACGTTCAACCATAGACTCATTCAGAAACTGCTCTACATTCTTTAATTGTGAGTTCCCTTGATATTTCCAGGGAAAGAGATTGGAAGCTAAACATGCAAGTAGAGTGGTCATATCATTCTGCAGTCTACTCACATGATAAACGATTCATGAATGACATTCTCAACACATATCCCATGCTCACAATATATTTGTTTCATAAGAAGGGCTAACAAGGATTAGAGATGTGCACAAGTCTTGTACATATATACCCCTGCTTTAGGTTGTGAAAGTGAGTGTGATATGAAACCTTATTTTCCCTTGCGTCTTTAGCTTATTTACATGTAAAATATTGGAGGAAAACAAAAATGTGAGTGTTAAGGAGATGAAGGGAAAAAGAGCTGAAAACCAGTTGCATCGCCGTACCTTGCTCGGTCCACTTGAAGTAGGATTACCACTCTACAGGGTATGCCGATGGAACACGAACTAGGAGCCGCAATGACCTTTGTAGCTCTCGGAAGAACAGCCACCATACAATGACTGCACCTCCAGGCACATGATTCCAGAATCTGTATTTGAAGCAACAGGTTGCCAAAGGCCTAACTGTGTCTTGTAGGCATGACAATGTGGAAAACGACGGCTTTGAGGAGACCCTGGAGCAATGTTCATGTCATGCTTGTGCCCTCAACCATGGGCACACAGGTCAATCAGATCCCAATCCGTCAGAGCGTGCAGGACGAGGAGGACTGGGATACGGCCGATGAAGGCCCGTCAGCCAAAGAGAGACGATGGATGAGTGAGCTACAAGAAGATCATCTAGTGCACTGGGTATATGGACTCGAGGGTCCGACTTGTAAGAGAGTGCATGTGTGTTTAAAAGGGCCAAGTGCCATCCCTGTAACGTATCAACTAAATGAGAGTTACCTGAGCTCTTAATCTGTTCTGCATCTTTCCCTCTTCCTCTGTTCTTCTGATCCCTTTCTCCTAAAATATCCTCTCCAGTCAGTGATTCCTCTACCACCACTAGCAGGACATCACAGTTCGACTTCTTTGTCAGCACTGGAAACAATTGATGTAGGCGCAAATCGGTGACAGAAGGATATTTTATATATCATTATTAAAAAGGGATGAGTTACAAGGGGCCCTCTTACTTATTTAATTAATTAGTATCATTCTGTGTGCACTCTGATGTTTGATGCTGCAGTTATGGTAGACTAGATATTTGGTTGCAAGAAAAGTAGATAAACTTGATGCAGGCAATAAGAAATGTCTCATCCTAATTATAACCTTGTTAAGCACTCTAAGGGTGTTTTGATATCCAAGAGGCCCTATCCTTGTGAAGATGACGGTAAGACTAACGAATTAACTTAGATTTAGTGCACCCGGAGCTCATGTACTCTTTTCATTAAATAAATTATTGTCAAAAAACAAGCCTTTTGTTTCTCTTGGTGACATCATTCAGAACTGTGAGGATGCGTATTTCTGCAGCGCAGGCTCATGTGCTATTTTTATTTACAAAATTTTGTGTAACATATGGAGTAAATGCCTTTTTCCCCCTGAGGCCATTTTTGTGAGGATGTTAAGACTGCTAGCCTCTTCCAAGAGAAGAAAACATTGAAGCACAGAAAGAATAGAATGTCCATTTATTTATTCAGAACTGATGTGCATTTGTACATCAACAGTCACTTACTATTAATAATTTCACAATTTATGCCTCACTTCCTCCAATGTTTTCTTCTAGGTTTCTTTGCCATGATTTGCTGATCTCGAAAGGGGCCCAAAAACTTAAGTCGTATCAATTTCCGGTTCACGCAATTCTTTCAAATGATGCAATGGTTTTGGAGAACTCCCTGTTTTTATTTGCCAGTCATCTAAAAAAAAGTGATGGTAGGTATGACTAAAAATAGCGTAACATGCATAATAAGTTCTTCAAAGATTGGTTACTTCAGACCATTTGGGATTAGCATGTTTGCAAATGATATTGTCGTTCCACCACTCACTCATTTATGGACACGTCCCATTCATTTGGTGCGGGTTCCCTCCCACGCATGATATTTCCCTTCACTTCATTTTTGACAAGATATGAGAAACTAAACATGCAAGTAGAATGGCATGGTCAGACCATTTTGCAGTGCATAGTCACATGCTGATAAACGACTCCAGATTGATAAATCACATGCTCATGATATATTTGTTTCATAAGAAGAGTTGAATAGATCACAGATGTGTAGAAGAACTATATATACTTCCGTTTCCCTATGATGTTAAAGTGAGTGTGATATGAGTTCAGATTTGTTTATGTTTTTAGCTTCAGAACATCTAAAATATTGGAGGAAAACAAAAACATGAGAGTTAAGGGGGTCAAGGGAAAAGGAGCTAAAAACCACTGGCGATGCCGTGTCTTGCTTTGTCCACTTGAAGTTGGATTGCCATTTGATGGAGACTACAATGATGGTACTAGAGTTGAGAGCTGCAGTGATCTTGGCAGCTCTTGGGAGAACATCCGTATGCAACAGTTGCTTAGTTACGATGAATATGATAATGTACCTGTTAGAATTAATGGGCTAGGCCCATAGCAATTTCTGAAATCTCAAATAGTGGCCCATGTGTAAAATGGCAAGTGGTGGTGCTAAAGTTTAGTCCCGCCCCGGAAGGTAAAGAAGAGTTGGACCTCTTTATATAGTGGGTTCTCTCCACCACTCTAAGTGGTGTGTTGAGAAGAGAAAGGAAAGACGACACGCGCTCGCTCGCTCGCCTCGCCGGGGCGTGGCGTGGCGTGGCTAGGCGAGGCGTACGTGCGACATGCACGTGAATGGTCCGCCGAAATCCGGTTCGTCTCCTTGCAGGGACTGCTCAAATTCGTCATCACGGGTCGTCTTCCGTCCAAGTCGGGCGGTGCTACTCATCGCCGTCAGCAGCAGATCGTCATCAACACCGTCGCACCCACAATAGCTAACGAACAGTGCATTGTGAAGGAACTTGAATTCCTTAAGTGTGTTCTACCCGACAAATTCGTGGCTGGTGCATGATTGCAAAGTTGCCTCCTTCATGGAGGAATTTCGCCACAACTCTGAAACATAAGAGACAGGAGATATCAGTTGAAAATCAATCATCTTCTTCGTGCTGGATTGATTCGGGTGCTAACATTCATGTGTGTGCTGACGTCTCCCTGTTTACTTCTTATCAGGTCGCAAGGGATTCTTCCGTCCTAATGGGGAATGGGTCACATGCTTCTGTTCATGGCATTGGCACGGTGGATCTGAAGTTTACTTCGGGAAAGATCGTGCAACTAAGGAACGTGCAGCATGTCCCTACTATGAACAAGAATCTAGTTAGCGGCTCCCTTCTATGTCGAGATGGGTTTAAGGTAGTTTTAGAGTCGAATAAAGTAATCGTGTCAAGATTTGGACAATTTATAGGCAAAGGCTATGAGTGCGGAGGCTTGTTCCGTTTTTCCCTTTCAGATTTTTGCAATAAGTCAGTAAACCAAATTTTTGCTAGTGTTAATGATGATGCAAGTATTTGGCACTCTCGTTTATGTCATATTAATTTTGGTTTAATGTCTCGGCTATCCAGTATGAGTTTAATTCCGAATTTCACCGTTGCCAAAGGTTCTAAGTACCATAGTTGTGTGCAATCGAAGCAACCTCGAAAGCCTCATAAGGCTGCCGAAGAGAGAAACTTGGCACCTCTAGAACTCATACATTCTGATCTTTGTGAGATGAATGGTATGTTGACAAAAGGTGGAAAGAGATATTTCATGACTTTGATTGATGATGCGACTAGATTTTGCTATGTTTATTTGTTGCAAACTAAAGATGAAGCATTAGACTACTTTAAAATCTATAAAGCTGAAGTTGAAAATCAACTAGATAGAAAGATCAAGCGTCTTAGGTCCGATCGTGGTGGAGAGTATTTTCCCAAAGTATTTGATGAATTTTGTGAGGAACATGGTATTATTCATGAGAGGACGCCTCCCTATTCACCCCAATCAAATGGAGTTGCCGAGAGGAAAAACCACACGTTGACTGACTTGGTGAATGCCATGTTAGACACTGCTGATTTATCTAAGGCATGGTGGGGGAAGGCTCTATTGACTTCATGTCAGTCCTGAATAGAGTTCCTAACAATAATAAGGAGAAAACCCCTTATGTGGAGTGGATTGGGAGAAAACCATCACTTTCTTATTTGTGCACTTGGGGATGTTTGGCAAAGGTCAATATTCCTATTCCTAAGAAACGCAAACTTGGACCAAAGACAGTGGATTGTGTCTTTCTAGAGTATGCTCAACGGAGCATTGCTTATAGATTTTTAGTGGTAAAATCTGAAGTACCTGATATGCATGTTGATACTATAATGGAATCTCGTGATGCAACATTTTTTGAGAACATATTTCCTATGAAAGATATGCATAGCATTGCTAGATTTTCTTCTGAGATAATTCCAGAATCTAGTACAGCTGATGAATATTTCGAACAATCACATGAGGAAGTCCTTGAGAAGGATAACAATGAAGTTCCTATAAGGAACAAGAGACAAAGGATTGCAAAATCCTTTGGTGATGATTTCATTGTATACCTTGTCGACGACACACCCAAGTCTATTGCAAAGGCATATGCATCTCTAGATGTAGATGATTGGAAAGAAGCTGTTCATAATGAGATGGACTCAATTCTTTCTAATGGAACTTGGGAACTAACTGATAGACCATATGGTTGTACACCTGTGGGCTATAAGTGGGTGTTCAAAAAGAAGCTAAAGCCTGATGGTACTATTGATAAGTACAAGGCGCGGCTAGTGGCCAAGGGCTACACTCAGAAAGAAGGCGAAGATTACTTTGACACATATTCACCCGTTGCTAGAATGACCACCATTCGAGTGTTACTTTCCTTGGCTGCCTCTTATGGTCTTATCATTCATCAAATGGATGTAAAGATAGCTTTCCTCAATGGAGAGTTGGAAGAGGAAATCTATATGGATCAGCCTGACGGGTTTGTGGTAAAGGGTAAAGAGAGAAAGGTGTGCAAGTTGTTAAAATCTTTGTATGGCCTAAAACAGGCACCTAAGCAATGGCATGAGAAGTTTGAAAGAACTCTGACTTCTGCAGGATTTGTCATTAACGAGGCTGATAGGTGTGTTTACTATCACCATGGTGGGGGCAATAGTGTCATATTATGTTTGTATGTGGATGACATACTGATTTTTGGTACAAACATTAATGCGATCAATGAGGTCAAGTCTTTTCTATCAAAAAGTTTTGACATGAAAGATCTGGGAGAAGCCGATGTAATTCTAAACATCAAACTTATTAAGGATGAGAGTGGGATTACTTTAACACAATCTCACTATGTTGAGAAGGTCTTGAGCCGGTTCGGCTTTATGGATAGCAAGCCTTCTCCAACACCTTATGATCCTAGTGTGACACGCAGAAAGAACAAGAAAGAAACGAGAGATCAATTAAGATACTCTCAAATTGTTGGTTCACTCATGTACTTAGCTAGCGCTACAAGACCAGATATCTCTTTTGCTGTGAGCAAACTGAGTAGGTTCATGTCCAACCCGGGTGATGATCATTGGCATGCACTAGAAAGGGTCTTGCGCTATCTGAGAGGTACTATGAGTTACGGAATTACTTATTCAGGGCATCCTACTGTGCTAGAAGGATATAGTGATTCAAATTGGATCTCAGATGTTGATGTACTCTACGCAACAAGTGGGTATGTATTTACTCATGGAGGTGGCGCAGTGTCATGGAGGTCTTGCAAGCAAACCATATTGACGAGGTCAACTATGGAAGCAGAACTAACTGCTTTGGACACAACTAGTGTTGAGGCAGAATGGCTGCGTGAGCTCTTGATGGACTTGCCTGTGGTTGAAAAACCAGTACCGGCTATTCTTATGAATTGTGACAACCAAACGGTTATCGCTAAAGTGAACAATTCAAAAGATAATGCAAAGTCATCAAGACACGTGAAGAGACGTTTGAAGTCTGTCAGGAAGTTGAGAAACTCCGGAGTAATAACTGTTACGTATATTCAAACAGACAAAAACCTGGCAGATCCCTTTACAAAGGGACTATCAGGAAATGTGATAGATATTGCATCGAGGGAGATGGGTATGAGACCCATAGATGTTACACCATAGTAGTAACCCAACCTTTGTGATCGGAGATCCCGTGAATTAGGATCTGGGAAGAACAAGCTATTGGTTAACTGAGGAGAGTAATAACTAATGACCGTCTCTAAGTGAAGATGCAAAACTCTCAGAGCTGTAAGGCTCAGAGCTGTAAGGCAGGTTGGCAACATGCCTTAATGTGGTTCTTTTGGCTATAATTAGCAAAGTTGCTGTCCTATAGAGCAGTCTTGAAAGAACACACCTATATGAGTTTCGACTGTAAACGTCGCAGTATATGAGATTTGGGTGATCTCTAGTAAGCTCACGAAGAGACCAGGGAGTATGACGTATAAGCTCCAAACCGCGGGGTAGCCTACTGGCGGTCAGGTACTGGTTAAGACTTTGAGTGAAACCTATTCACACAAAACTAGCAATTCAAGGCATAGTCAATTGTCAAGTTGTGAATGGATGTAGCTTAAAGTTCTAGGCAGAAGTTCAACTTAACAGTCTCTGCTGAAACACTGGTATATTAAACAAGTGGTGAGAGAAGGCAAATCTCTAAATGGGTATTTGAGATCTGGTGGGGGATTGTTAGAATTAATGGGCTAGGCCCATAGCAATTTCTGAAATCTCAAATAGTGGCCCATGTGTAAAATGGCAAGTGGTGGTGCTAAAGTTTAGTCCCACCCCGGAAGGTGAAAAAGAGTTGGACCCCTTTATATAGTGGGTTCTCTCCACCACTCTAAGTGGTGTGTTGAGAAGAGAAAGGGAAGACCACACGCGCGCGCTCGCTCGCCTGGCCTGGCGTGGCGAGGCGAGGCGAGGCGGCGCGTACGTGCGACATGCGCGTGCATGGTCCGCCGAAATCCGGCCCGTCTCCTTGCAGGGGCGCAGCTTCCTTTTGCCGTTTTATTTTTATGTCTTGGTAGACAAGTTAATGATTTCTTGTCCGGTAAGTATATGAATTAGAAACCAAGTCGGTTTGGGATTGTGATCGCGACACAATACCGCCTTTGGTCCTAATATATATACAGCTACCGGCTGCGGCCAAAAGCACACCCAAAAACACCTAGGGTTTTGCCTCATCTCGCAACTTGCGCCACCGTCGTAGTCTACTCCATCCCAAACGCCGGTGTGCATCGGCGTGTGGGAGAGCAGGTCTCCGGAACAGTTCGTCCTTGCGATCCTGCACCGGGAGAGGACGAATTTGGTTTTTGGGAAGCGCTCTGCGCGACTGCTCAAATTCGTTATCACGGGTCGTCTTCCATCCAAGTCAGGTGGTGCTACTCATCGTCGTCTTCATCGCCGTCAGCAGCAGATCGTCGCCAACATCGTCATCAGCACCGTCGCACCCACAATAGCTAACGAATAGTACATCCAACATCATCTGTTCATGTCTGTCTTTACAGCTGTTGTTTCATGTGCGCTGCTGTTCTGCATGTTTTGCTGTTCTTCTAGTTTGCTAGATTGTTGCATGCTAGTACCTGTTCTAGTCATGAATTATTTACTAGAATTAATCATGAACATGCCTAATTTTCCAACAGTACCAAGTCTAAATGAAGGTTGCACTGACAACACTAGTCCTCAGCATCATCGAATCTGCCACGTTCTCCTCCGCATGACTTTGCATGCACATCCCTCATCAGAGCTTCTCTCATCACAGCTGGCTTCATAGTTTCATGGTGTAGGAATAGTCGGTAGAGAGTGGTACATGGGGAGAGAAATGTTACTTTTACTCGAGGTTGAAAGTAGTTATGTTTACACCTTCGGTTTTCACTTTATGGGCACTCTGATGTTTGGCGCTTGTGGTTATGGTAGAATAGATATGCTTAAGTTGCAAAGAAAACAAATATAAAATCTCATCATTTGAACGCATTTATTTGCAGGTAATGGAAATGTCTCCACCTAATTATAAAATTATTAAGCACTCTTAGTATCCGGGAGTCCCTAGTACTGTGAAGATGATATTAAGACTAATGATAAAGATAGCTCAAACACCCACTCTGTTGTAGGGTGGAACCCTAAATGGAGATCTTTCATGAATTGGAGGGGAAATCCCCAAGAACAAGATGAACACAAGGGGGAAAACAAGAGGAACACTCAAGAACAAGCCCAATTACACATCCACTAGACTCAAATCCACACAAGATCCACAAAGGTACAAGAATAACAAAGAGAAAGATACAAGATAGAGTTCATCCCACTCCTAAGGAGATGAGGTCTTGATGATCCTATGATGGGGATCATTCCCTAGATGGGGTCTTGAATCCACTAGGGATCTTCCCCAATGGAGGTCTTGATCTCCATGGGAGAGGTCTCTCTCTCAAGAGGAGGTACAAGGAGCAAAGCTCAACTTGATCATGTCATATCCTTTCCTTCTCCTAACTAATGACCTAGGCACGAGTTATATAGGTTGCTGGAGGTGAGGGACGAGTGGAGGGGCAAAACAGGCATCCCTCGGCCAACATCCTGTAGAGCCCGTGCGCACGGGGTAAGTTGGGCCCGTGTGCACGGGGTCTTTTGGGGCCCGTGCGCACGGGGTATCCAGGAACTCTCTGGTTAGGCCGTGCGCACAGGGTCCAAAAGGGGCCGTGCGCACGGGGTCTTTTGAACCGTGCTTCTTCTTCTCCTTGCTTGCCTCTTTCTTCCATGTGGCCTTCTCGTTCCTCCACGTGTACTTGGCGAGGCTCCTCGGCTCCCTTGATGTGGTCAACCTCGATGATGGTGTACATGTCCTCTTGAGCTTGGACTCCTCCTCGATGAATGTGTAGCTCCGCTTACACCTATGTATGCACACGAGAGAGGGGTCAAGTAGTATACCATCCTCTAAGGATACAAATGGACACGTGTAAAGAAGATGATTCACATTTATGTATGTGAAGTAGAAGTGGCATGTGTCACTTGGCAAACGGATTCTTGACATGGTGATGTCCGTAGGATTCTTGGCATCATCCCCCCCCCCCCCGGGAAAGATCCGACCTCGGATCGAGAACCAAATCACCATGGGAAAGAGATGATGTAGCCATGTAGAAGTGGACGATCACCAAGCATTCATCATTTTGTAGCTCGAAATGGGCACTCTCCAATGTCGCACCGTCTTGTGGTTCCTTCAAAAGGATCAAGGACAACAAACACTTGGAAAAACAAATGTGGTTAGCATTAGTGCAAAACCAAGCATTCAAGAGGTGATTCACCCAACAAGTGTCATCATCAAGCATAGCATATGGTGTGACAAAGGATTGTGACATGGCATGTAAGCACATAAATTGAACAAAATCAATGTCATCATGGAAATAAGCATGCAAATGGGAGGTAGAGATGCAAAGATGTGTGACAAGAGAGCAAGCATCTACCTCAAGGGCATAGCAAAAAATGCACAAAGTGCTCAATGAATGGTCTGTGGTAGGCATAGGAACCATTCACAACACCAAATATAGCAAAATGTCTAAACACATGGGGCAAGTGCAAGACAATCCAAGCATAATGTGCATAGGGTGTAGTGAATATATCGTGGCACTCAACACAATGGAAAGAGCAATTGTTCAACATGTGTGAGACAATCAAGTCAATCATGTGACAATCAAAGGTGCGTGGCATACGTGAAGAAATGACATTGTTGCAACCAAACATATGATAGGAGCAAATAATGAGCAATTTGGATGCAACACACAAGGCATATATGTCATGAGGCATAGCAATGTGATAATCATGAATGAAAGCACTATCTCTAACATGTGTGCAATCAAGTGGTCCAAGATGACCAATAAGTCTCATGGTGCAAGCAACACATGAAGTATGATCCACAATATGCATGCTCATGGTTTGGGTGTCCTCGAAATAGAAGGATATCACCTCGAAAGCATGTCCTTGTGCGCCCTTCACAATACCGAAGCACAAGCAAAAGCGGTGTAGAAGCAAGTCATTGTCGAATGTATGAGGCTCGCTCTCAAGAGCTCGAATGGTCAACTCACGTGAAGTGGAAGTCGACACGAAGTCCAAGTATCCTACACATGCACAAAAGAAAGCAAACAACGTATGTGCATCATAGATAAACACATCATCCATCATGATGGTTCTCTTTTCTTGCACATAAGCATTAGAAGCAAAAATGCATGAGAAATATGATGCAACAATGGCAATTTTCATGGCACTAGGCATATGGTGTAAAGAAGTAAGACAAGCATGCTTCACAAGAATTATGTCAAAATCTCCAAGTATATGCGAGAATGCTATCACTAGTAGAAAACAGGGCTTTGGTCCAGGCCAGCCCAGCCCATTAGTCCCGGTTCAGTCAGGAACCGGGACACATGGGGGCATACGTCCCGGTTCGTGCGCCCAGGGGGCCGGCCGGGGCTCGTGGGGCATTGGTCCCGGTTCGTCTGGACCCTTTGGTCCCGGTTCCAGACACGAACCGAGACCAATGGGCCTGGCTCCTGGCCCACATACATTGGTCCCGGTTCGTGGCTGGAACCGGGACCAAAGGGTGGCCTTTAGTCCCGGTTCCAACCACGAACCGGGACCAATGTTGTGCCTATATATACCCCTCGCCCGCGAGCAGAGCACTCCACTACTCTATTTTTTCTGGCCGGCGAGGGGAGGTGTTTGTGGTGCTCTAGCTCACCTCCTATGCACATGAGGTGTTCGATGAAATGCCCGAGCAACACTACTTAAGCTTTCTCCTCTCCAAACTCGACCTTCAAGCTCCATTTTCCTCAAGATTTGTCTAGGTTTAGCGGTCCGTCACGTCCCGTCCCCGTCTTCACCGCCGTCGATCGCCCGCGCCGATCTCGTCGCCGGCATAACCGTGGTGAGCCTCTTGTTCTTATCTTCTTTCTAAAAGAAAAAAAATTCTTACTTGTATGATTTACATAGATACTTGTATAATTTTCTTACTTTTATTATTGTTTGTTATTATATAGTGCGATGGTTTTGGTATCCGCCCCCGTCGGCCCTCGTCCTATCTATGATTCGGATGTGGTATATATTATATTTTATAACTATTTGGTTCATTTGTTGTTTATGACAATTATGCTGACCAACGTGACATAGATTTTTTTTATCTAGGAGGTATGTGAACCGGAAATTCCAACCGACCCTATTGTCGAGAGGTTAAATTTAGTTGAAGAAGAAAACAATTACTTGAAGGAAAAATTGAGGAGGAGAAGATGATATTGGAGTTGCATGTTGCGGATGTCGTCGATGATCACAAGATCAAGATGGATGCAATGCGCTTCAAGATTAGAAAGTATAGAAAATATGCCATTCATACCGAGGATTGGTATCATTATGCCGTTGGATCAATTGTTACCTTGGTTGCGATTATGATCGCATTTGTTGTTGCATTGAAATGTTTTACATAGTTTCAATAATGTATGGTTTAATTAGATGCTCTGAAGAGCTATATGTTGTTCAATGAGAACTATGTATGTACTTTGGTTTTAATGTGATGATGAACTTCTATTAATTTGGTCACTTATCTGTTCATGATGTTTTGTAATGGTTTTTGACACACTTAATTATATATAATGCATGCAGATGAACCGGCAATGGATGTACGGTGACAGACGCACCTCCGAGTATATTAAGGGCGTGCATAATTTTCTCGAAGTGGCTGAGGCAAACAAGCAGAATGGTTTTATGTGTTGTCCATGCCCTATATGTTGGAATACGAAGTCTTACTCTGACCGGAAAATCCTTCACACCCACCTGCTTTATAAGGGTTTCATGCCACACTATAATGTTTGGACCAGGCACGGAGAAATAGGGGTTATGATGGAAGACAGCGAAGAAGAAGAGGACGATGACAACTATGTGCCCCCTGAATACGATGATGCTGCAACGGGGGAAGCTGGAGATCAAGAGGAACCAGACGATGTGCCCGATGATGATCTCCACCGGGTCATTGTTGATGCAAGGAGACAGTGCGAAAGTGAAAAGGAGAAGCTGAAATTTGATCGCATGTTAGAGGATCACCAAAAAGGGTTATACCCCAATTGCGAAGATGGCAACACAAAGCTCGGTACCGTAATGGAATTGCTGCAGTGGAAGGCAGAGAATGCTGTGCCTGACAAAGGATTTGAGAAGCTACTGAAAATATTGAAGAAGAAGCTTCCAAAGGATAACGAATTGCCCGACAGTACGTACGCAGCAAAGAAGGTCGTATGCCCTCTAGGATTGGAGGTGCAGAAGATACATGCATGCCCTAATGACTGCATCCTGTACCGCGGTGCGTACGAGGATTTGAACGCATGCCCGGTATGCGGTGCATTGCGGTATAAGATCAGACGAGATGACCCTGGTGATGTTGACGGCGAGCCCCCCAGGAAGAGGGTTCCTGCCAAGGTGATGTGGTATGCTCCTATAAAACCATGGTTGAAACGTCTGTTCAGAAACAAAGAGCATGCCAAGTTGATGCGATGGCACAGAGAGGACCGTAAGAAAGACGGGAAGTTGAGAGCACCCGCTGACGGGTCGCAGTGGAGAAAAATCGAGAGAAAGTACCGGACTGAGTTTGCAGGTGACCCAAGGAACGTATGGTTTGGTTTAAGCGCGGATGGCATTAATCCTTTCGGGGAGCAGAGCAGCAATCATAGCACCTGGCCCGTGACTCTATGTATCTATAACCTTCCTCCTTGGCTGTGCATGAAGCGGAAGTTCATTATGATGCCAGTACTCATCCAAGGCCCTAAGCAACCCGGCAACGACATTGATGTGTACCTAAGGCCATTAGTTGAAGAACTTTTACAGCTGTGGAATGGAAACAGTGTACGTGTGTGGGATGAGCACAGACAGGAGGAATTTGACCTGCATGCGTTGCTGTTTGTAACCATCAATGGTTGGCCTGCTCTCAGTAACCTTTCAGGACAGACAAGCAAGGGATACCACGCATGCACGCACTGTTTAGCTGACACCGAAAGTATATACCTGGACAAATGCAGGAAGAATGTGTACCTGGGGCATCGTCGATTTCTTCCGACCAACCATCAATGTCGAAAGAAAGGCAAGCATTTCAAAGGCGAGGCAGATCACCGGAAGAAGCCCGCCATGCGTACCGGTGATCACGTACTTGCTATGGTCAATGATTTACACGTAATCTTTGGAAAGGGTTCCGGCGGACTATCTGTTCCGAATGACGCTGAGGGACGTGCTCCCATGTGGAAGAAGAAATCTATATTTTGGGACCTACCCTACTGGAAAGACCTAGAGGTCCGCTCTTCAATCGACGTGATGCACGTGACAAAGAACCTTTGCGTGAACCTGCTAGGCTTCTTGGGCGTGTATGGAAAGAAAAAAGATACACCGGAAGCACGGGAGGACCTGCAACGTTGGCACGAAAAAGACGGCATGCCTCCAAAGCAGTATGAAGGTCCTGCCAGCTACGCTCTTACCAAAGAAGAGAAGGAAATCTTCTTTGAATGCCTACTCAGTATGAAGGTCCCGTCTGGCTTCTCGTCGAATATAAAGGGAATAATAAATATGGCAGAGAAAAAGTTTCAGAACCTAAAGTCTCATGACTGCCATGTGATTATGACGCAACTGCTTCCGGTTGCATTGAGGGGGCTTCTACCGGAAAACGTTCGATTAGCCATTGTGAAGCTATGTGCATTCCTCAATGCAATCTCTCAGAAGGTGATCGATCCAGAAATCATACCAAGGCTAAGGAGTGATGTGGCGCAATGTCTTGTCAGTTTCGAGCTGGTGTTCCCACCATCCTTCTTCAATATCATGACGCACGTCCTAGTTCATCTAGTCGACGAGATTGTCGTTCTGGGCCCCGTATTTCCACACAATATGTTCCCCTTTGAGAGGTTCATGGGAGTCCTAAAGAAATATGTCCGTAACCGCGCTAGGCCAGAAGGAAGCATCTCCATGGGCCATCAAACAGAGGATGTCATTGGGTTTTGTGTTGACTTCATTCCTGACCTTAAGAAGATTGGTCTCCCTCAATCGCGGTATGAGGGGAGACTGACTGGAAAAGGCACGCTAGGAGGGGACTCAATAATATGCAGGGACGGGCATTCTTGGTCTCAAGCACACTACACAGTTCTACAGAACTCTACCTTGGTGACCCCGTATGTCGATGAACACAAGAACATTCTGCGGTCCAAACACCCAGAGCAGTGTGACGACTGGATTACATGTGAACACATCAGGACTTTCGGCAGTTGGTTGGAAACACATCTCAGAGGTGACAACACTGTTTCTGATGAGCTGTACTCGTTGTCCAGGGGACCATCTTCGACTGTATTGACTTACAAAGGATACGAGATAAATGGGAATACATTTTACACGATCGCCCAAGATCAAAAGAGCACTAACCAAAACAGTGTTGTCTGCTTTGATGCAGCAACCAAGAGGGGAAAGGACACATATTATGGTTACATAGTGGACATATGGGAACTTTGACTATGGACATGATTTTAAGGTCCCTTTGTTTAAGTGCAAATGGGTCAATCTGTCAGGAGGCGGGGTACAGGTAGAGCCACAATACGGAATGACAACAGTGGATCTGAACAATCTTGGGTACACAGACGAACCATTTGTCCTAGCCAATGATGTGGCACAGGTTTTCTATGTGAAGGACATGTCTACCAAACCGAGAAAAAGAAAAGATAAGGAAGCGAATACATCATACGATGAGCCAAAGCGCCACATAGTTCTTTCAGGGAAAAGAGACATCGTGGGAGTGGAGGGTAAGACAGACATGTCTGAAGATTATGAAAAGTTTCATGAAATTCCTCCCTTCAAAGTCAAGGCTGACCCAAGCACCCTGTTAAGCAATGAAGAATATCCATGGTTATGGCGCAATAAGCAAAGGACACAAGCGAAGAAAAAGTGAAGACAGATGAAGTCAGAAAGGGTTGAAAATTGATGATGTGGCTTTGAATGGTTCATTTTGAGCACACAAAAACTCTGGAGTTCAAATTAGTTCAAAAAAATGAAATCCCTTTGTAACAGGTGAGTTTTTGTCCGAAACCCTGATACTTCGAAAGAGATTGTCTATTTTGTACACGAAGTGCATCCAGTTTTTGCCGTAACCCTCTCAAATTTTTAGCACATGCTATGTGGGTGAAATGATGATATCATGCCAATTTTCAACCTCTTCAGAGTTCATTTGAAGTGCTTTTCAATTTCAGGGTCATTTAGCTCAAAAAAATCAGTAAATGCATGAAAAATAACAGATGAAGTCAGAAAGGGTTGAAAATTGATGATGTTGCTTTGAATGGTTCATTTTGAGCACACAAAAAATCTGGAGTTCAAATAAGTTCAAAAAAAATAAAATCCCTTTGTAACAGATGAGTTTTCGTCCGAAACCCTGATACTTCGAAAGAGATTGTCCATTTTGTACACGAAGTGCATCCAGTTTTTGCCGTAACCCTCTCAACTTTTATGAAACTCTAATAGCAAAAATAATAAACTAAAAGAATGAATTAGAAAACTTTGATGAAACTCTAATAGAAAAAGAATGAACTAGAAAACTTTAATGAAACTTTAATAGCGAAAGGAATCAACTAAAAAACTTTTTAAACCTCTTGTATTATTGAAACTAAAATTATATAGCAATGAGTGTTTTTTCGCGAACACATAAAGCAAAAGAGATTTCATACCTGTAATATCGACAGGAACAAAAAGCCGTTGCAAAGAAAACGAGAGTAACTAGTAGAAACGTCAAAATAAAATAATCTTAAGTCGCACTCTTGACTCCAAAATACATCTAATCTAATTAAGACACACCCCAGGACTAAATAAAAACGAAATTTACTAAAAAAATAATATCAATAGAGCCCGCCAGGTACGGTTGTGGGGTCTTCTTTTCGTAGAAGACACCTAAATAAATGACAAGCACAAGAAAA